>LR138299.1:3179-16715 GCA_900659605.1 Tisbe holothuriae | reverse complement strand
GACGTCTGCGATATGACGGCGAAGAAGGCGACACTTTCATAACATTAGGGGGTAGAGAGCCAAACTAAAGTGGCGGAAAATATTACTAACATAAAAATGGTGATGTAGGGTGCGTCATAACAGCTGAAGAGACATCTACATGACTCTATACTTAAAGATTAACTTTGTCAAAGCGCCTTTGCATTATACAGTGCGCAATTTTTGTCTTTATATCTTGGATTCCTTAAAATCAGCCACATTGTTCTGTTTTTTTTTAACATATAACAATATTAGAAGCATTGAAATTGTCCAGTAGCCCTTCGTTGTATCGTTCAGAAGGCTCTTTTTAGCTGTCGGATACCTCTCCTTCCTTTCTAGCAGTTGTCGAGGGGCTCCAGATGGCCAGTATGGCATTGGCTCAAAGGCTCTTTGCTTCTTCTTCGTCTTCTGTCGGCAGCAGTGTTGATGGCATGAACAGAAGAGAAGCAAATGTGTACAATGTGCAATGGGGGAGTGAGGGACGGCGTAATATGTTCGAATTGGGTATATATAGGGACGTATAAGTATCATGTATCACATGAACAGATCATGCAGTGTATTTGGTTTGAAGGGCTTTAGCTATTTAGAGCAATAGGCAGATACTTCTAACACAGTTTAGTACAAAATAAGTCTTACACAGACCTTTCTGTAGACCATTCAAACAAGCTACACTATTCCCAAACCTTGCCTTGGACCTAATATTACTTGCCCTGCCAGCTGCGGCTGCAATGCTACTGAGTCCACCCAGCTCCTAGTAGCAGATAGAGTTGTTCGACCCTCTGCAGATAATTTTCGAACAAATTACCCCTCCCCACCCTCCATGCAGCGGCCTTTTCCTCTAATGAGACAAAGAGATCCCTGTAAGCGGAACAAGAAGTTGCCCCGAAAAAATATATCTAATGTTTAAAGGAAAGGTGCCATCTGTGATACGAGTAAAGAGAGGGAAATAATAAGAATAAGGAGCAGAAATGGAGTGATATGAATAGGGAGTGTAATAGTTACTTTGAACTTGTTATCCTTATTACTAACCCACGTCGCTTTCAGTGAATTATTCAACACTTTATAGGGTCATATCTCAGTCATAGTTGGCACTTTAAGGTCTTAGAGCTCTGATTACTTTGTAATTCTTCATGTCAGAGTAATTGTAATCCTTATTGTCGTAGTGTAATAGTTACATCAAACTTGTAATCCTTATTAAAAATCACATCCCATAGCATTAAGTGATTTATTCAACTCTTCATAGTTTCCTTTCACAGCCATAAGGTCTTGGAGCTCTGATTACTTTGTAATTCCTCATGTCAAATTCCCATGTAACCTCCACTCCCCTAACCTCCATTTCTTCAACATCTGATATGATCATTGCCGTTTCTTCTTTCTTCGTGTGTTCCACCTGATGTTTGATATTCTAATACACAATAAATGTGTTGGGAGAGAGAGAGAGAGAGAGAGAGAGAGAGGTATAAGAAGAAGTACCATCTGTTTCAAGGTGTGTGCTGCTGCTGTCTTTCAAGGATATTACAATTCCCTTCTTCGTTCCAAATGACTGCATTAACTGATGTTGCTGCTGCTGCTTAAACTGATAAAAAGGCACCATATGGACTCAGGGTTAAAACATGGCTGGGAAATATAGAAAGAAAGAGTGTGCCATGGTTATATAGGGAGGGGAACAGTGGATTCGTCTAATATTTAAAGATATTAATGGTATTGCATATTGCATTGTTAGCATAGTATTCATATCCAATATTAATGTAAACGGTACAGTTTAACTCTTTTAGAAATTAAGAACTGCTCATGTTTAAACTATTAATACAGATTATAAATTACTTAAAATTAATCTTCCCATGAAAACATATAAGGCATACCAATGAAGGCACCACTAGCTGCTATAAAAGTGTCCGATAGGGGGCGGGGCAAAAAACGCTGCTCACATAATGAGAAAACACTTTTGAGTTTTTTATTACTTAATCAGTGTACAGCTTTGGTATTTCATTAAAAAATCAAAGCAGGTTCATTGCGCAAAACCACTTGTTCATAATTAAATATTTATATTACTATAATTATTCCTTTGTGGCCTTAGTAATAGATTTAACTAAATTAATATAATTAGTATGATTAATGTTAACATTTATATTTCGTTCATATTTTGCATTAATAAGGAATTTATTACACAGTAAGGAGGAAAAACTTTAATATTTTAATGTTGGGTACTTGAGTGCCATCTAGCAGCACTCCTTGTCAAATTTGAGCAGCCTTTTTTGCAGCGCCCCCTACATTGAGATGTATTGTTATTCATAAGCAAAAATTGACTGCCTTATTTGATTAAAAAAGTCTGCTAAAGGGCACTTGCCCAATAGCAAAAATGTATGTAGTCAATACACGTTTGGGAGGAATGCTTTAAATGTTTAACTTAAATTAGGGATTTGCCGGACACTATGAAATGCATATATAGGACTTTTTCATAAAGAAAGCTCCCCCCCAGCAATAAAATGAAATGTGTTTTAAAGCTGTTGCAACTGGCAAATTATAAAAAAAAGTATAAAACAAAGTATAAAAGTATAAAACACCCTGTATAATATTTAGTCATGTATGAATTTGCATCAGTTAATACATTCTCAGAAAGACTGACTCAAATGAATGCAATGTATGGTCATGTAGACCATGACCATGGCAAATATACTTACATGTTAATGGACTTAATCCATAATTACTCTAATTTACAAGGCAGTACACTCTTATTCATTAATTGTGTGTATATATTCGTACCAGAGTAGCCCTTGATTCAGCATCCACAATACTAAATTCCTCATCTGAAAAAAGAGTTTGTTAGAGATGATCTAATGCTGTTACTTTTCTGGTATAACATGACGTTTCAGCACTTTTGCCTTGAATTATACATCTGTTGTTAGTTACTGTAGCGCTATAAAGGTTATCCGAGAATCAGTTCATTGGGGTATTTCCGGAGTGGCAAATGCATCACATGCATAGTGGCAACCTTATCCTATAAGTCATAAATTAGAACTGATGAAATAATGCGAAGAAAATGACCAATAGGGGGCAGTGCAAAAAGGCTGCTCACTTATTGGAGAAAGAGACTTTTTTTTTAATTTGTGAAATTATAACATTTGAAATCCTTTTAAAAACTCAAAGGGATGCTTTGCAGTAAAGCCCTGTTGAAAATCTCTAAATTCATTTTTCATAGAAACGTAGGGTATATGTCTTACATAATACATTTAGTATGTGCTACATGAATATATGCTTTATGTTACACATTTTCAGCATTAATTCATTACAAAAATTCAGCTAATTTAATCATTATTTTAACAAAAAGGTGTTATTTAACTGTTCAGGACTTATGTGCCATCTGGCGGCAACTTTTGTCAAATTTGAGCAGCCTTTTTTCAGCGCCCCCTTGCGGAGAAATTATAGTTACTAAAGCCCATTTCACTTAAGATGTATAGATACTACTGCTAAAAAGTGTGTTATGTCTAGAGTAATGCATTTAGTATAAGCTGTATGCTTATATGTCATCAGTGAAACCTTTTCAGCATCCATTATTTGCATCATTCAGCAAATATATTCTTGATATGACATAAAATGGTGTCTTTTCACAGTTCAGCACTTATATGCCATCTGGTAGCAACCTTTGTCAAATTTGAGCAGTCTTTTTGTAGTGCCGCCTTTCCGATAAAGTATCGTAACTAATACCCATTCCCACTAAAGGTGTATGAGGTAATGTTGTTCATTCAAAACATTAACTAATTACTAATAAAGCAAAAATACTTGCAAGTATGTATTTATGTTCAATATGCGGCAAAACTCTCTTGACAAATTCGACAGAGTAATCAGAGTTGAGGTAAATAATTTGACCGTCCCTGAAAGAAGAGATGTAAAGGTGATTACCGAATTTAATATAGTTAGTTAATGTATCTATCGCGGCTAGGAAACTAGGAAAAATGTTTAAAAGAATTTACGTGTCGTACACATTTCGAACTTAATTTTGTAAATAGCTGGGAAAGCTGCAAAGACAATGACTGAACTCCATAACGCTTAGGAACATCTTTGATCTGTTTAATAATCGGACAATTAATTGTCTTGTCTAAACACTCACTTTGTTGGCAGATCAAATGGCAGCTCCCCGTCCTCACTCTGCTGCCGCATGAGCTCCTGCTCATCCCTAGTTGGAGGTTGCTCATCGATGACAATGTCAGCAAAGTTCATGAGAGTGTCGCCAGTGAGGAAGGGATAGGAGGGAGGCCGGTCAGGAATACGATGTGGAAAGTAGACCTGTTGTATAATACAGTAAACATATGTACAAGAGGATAAGTTGTTTCAACCCATGGGTACTTAATTCAACTGATTCTTGGAGCTTCCCAGAAATTTTTGTCGTCTTTTTCCTGGGACTTGCCTGCTCTAGCTGGTGATTGAGCCCAAAATGCATATTACTTTAAGTCCGAAAAATGCTTGGCTTGGCAAATATGAGAAAAAAGACGGCAGAAACAGCAAAAAAAAGGATAGGGAAAAATACCTGTCTGGGAGGTTGATTTAACTTTTTTATTCCTTCAACAGTCATTCATTGCACCCTTTCAATTAGATACCCCTCTACAAATCTTTGCAAAAAGGAATCATGCACACAAATGGCAATAATTTTTTGTTAGCTAGCTCTTCTTCAGCATAAATACTGGTTGTTTACTTTTTCAATGTGATTAAAGTGTAAATACCTGGAATACATCCCTAGCAATCTCTTCTGTATCCATTCCCCTCTGTCTGGCCTCCAGATACGCCTCGATAGTCAGCATCGTCCTCCCCTCGCCATCATCACAGGAATCCCAATCGCTGCATATCTGACCCTCGTACGGGTGGGGGAGGTGGCACGTAAGGCTTAAGAGTTAATACTATGTTTATTTACTTCCAACTTGTACATACAACAATGTTAGACGGAGTGCTACAGCATAATGAAGTATTGTTGGAGAAGACACAGGATTTACAGGTACAACAAATATAGACTAGAAATGTTAAAAAACTAGCAATGATCCGGATCCGACCATGATCATATTTTGACAAAAGCAGAACTTTTTCTCTATGGATGATTTTACTTTACGGTCTGTTAAATTGGTATTATAAAGTAAATTTAAGAGCTCCTTATCATGAATATGTAATGAAAATAGTGAGGAAAGGCACAAAAAATTCCTTACCAATATTCTTCCTTTGCCGGATCCACCCACTTCCTCCTCCTCCTCTTCCTGATTGGCGCCAACAGAAACGGGCTTGTCAACACCAGATCGTCCAATTGCATCAGTTCTTCTGGAAGATTGGGCATCTCATCCAGGTCAGAGTTGAGAATCAGATCTGGATCCGTGATGATGGTACTTGTCAATTGTAATTTCCTTACCAATATTCTTCCTCAGCCGGGTCCAGCCACTTCCTGCTCCTCCTCTTCCTGATTGCCGCCAATAGAAACGGGCTCGTAGGCACCAGATTGTCCATTTGCATCAGTGCTTCTGGAAGATCTGGCATCTCATCCACGTAAGAGTTGAGCATCAGATATGGATCTGTGATGATGGTACTTGTCAAATGTAATTTGCTTACCAATATTCTTCCTCAGCCGGGTCCACCCATTTCCGCCTCCTCCTCTTCCTGATTGGTGCCAACAGAAAAGGACTCGTCAACACCAGATCGTCCAATTGCATCAGTTCTTCTGGAAGATTGGGCATCTCATCCAGGTCGGAGTTGAGCATCAGGTCTGGATCCGTGATGATTGTACTTGTCAACTGTAATTTGCTTACCAATATTCTTCCTCAGCCGGGTCCACCCACTTCCTCCTCCTCCTCTTCCTGATTGGTGCCAACAGAAACGGACTCGTCAATACCAGATCATCCAATTGCATCAGTTCTTCTGGAAGATCGGGCATCTCACCCAGGTCAGAGTTGAGCATCAGGTCTGGATCCGTGACGATAACAAGGCCAATGAGGAGGGTGAACCAGAACGGGCGGCTGACAAACACTCTTGAAGGATGTGTTGTTAATTTCATGATTTTAAGGCCGTTCAACATAACATTCATAATGTAAATGCTGCCTAGGGCTCGGATTTGACTTTTTGGAGCTCTGTACCTTTTTTGTAAGTATTGCTTTAGTACTTTTGATTACTTTTATGACATTTCCTTTTTAGATCCTACCTTTTAAAATCGTCCCAGCTGAGGCAAAATAATGGCTCCTGATCATTTTCGGCGAACAGGGATTTGCCCTCACGAAGCCTTAAGAAAGATATAACATACTATTAAGTTCATTTCTTTGTTTGATAATTAATTATCTAGCTGATTACCTAAGCCAAGCTTTTGAAAGAGATTTCACAATGTTTGACATACTGGGCATGAAGTATAATAATAAAACATTAAATTATCAGCTGATATACTTGCCTCACAACTGGTATTAACTTTTAGGGACTTCACAAGTGTTTCTTTTGAGCATTCTAAAATGAATAAGTATACTAGGCCAGCTTTAAGGGTCCTGTAACTCCTGTTCACTACCTGTAGTAAAATGGGTTACTCTAGGTTGAGGCCCGCATATTTTTGTTTTGCATAAAAATTGTTAAAAGTAAAATGTTCTCCTTAACCATGCCTAAAAGCATCATGGTTCATAATTTTACTGCTACTACAGTGTATTCATACATGAGAAAAAGCAAATTAAAGTTGAGAAGTACTTACTCAGGTAACGTTTGGTACAACGTAAACGCTTATTTTTTAGTCCGCCGGGAATGGCTTCAAAACAATGTTAAACTTAACGGCGTGAAGTGTACGAGAAGAATTACATTTATATGGTTGCTCGACATCAGATCAAATGCAACAAATATGGGTAATTATAGACACAATGCTTGTGTCGTATTAATGCAAACTTTCCATGCTATACTTCACGTCACTTCGCCACGTGAAATTAAAAAATGAAGCATTCTCGGCGGGATAAGAATGGTTTCTATTAACTAATATTTTTGGCTGACCGCGTTCTCATTTGCCGTTTCAATATCTATTTACACAGGATCAGCTCAAAAATAGTGCCATCAAAAAACAAGGTTAGTTTTTAACATAAGTGATATCTATATTAAATAATTATGCCTCTAAAACGCTCATTCATTCACACAAAGAAATGTACACAAAAACTGCCTCCAAAAATTATAAGATAAGAAGGCTAAATAATTGTGTACTTTCTTTTCTGCTCAAAATGATTTTATATTTAACATTAAATTTATTTGTTTATTTACTCGTATCAAACAAAAAAGTTTTAAAAAGCTTTGAAAAAAAACGCATTTATTTATTAATTCATTTAATATTTGCTGGAATTCACCCAGCATCAAACAAAAGTTTTTCAAAAGTTTCATCCATTTGATGTTATAAAAGTTTTTGTTTATCGTGATTTAATGCATGACTTAGTCATTGGGAGTATTGAACTTCAAGTTTGACAAAATAATGTGTAAATATATTAATGTAATGAAAGGAGATTATAATTGCTTAGATCATAGGCATAAATGATATTATAAACCATAGACTGTTTACTGTTAAACTATGCTGCTTCAAAATTGGGAAAGTATGTTGTAATTATATGACTATAGCAGTTCAATTTCCCATATATCAAACATAAATATTGTGCTCTGTTTCTGTTTTGTCAAAAGCAACATTAAATTTAATGCAAATAGAAAGTAATCAACTAATAATCCTTGATGAGTCATCTGAAGGAATAATAATTATATATTTTTTTGATTTGTGAACATTTTTGGAGAATAGAAAAACACTCCTTCACAGTTAATGACATCATGTCGAGCATTAAAGGCATCATTCCTGTAATTATAGCAATTATTTATATATTTAACTTCAGGTAAGCACTTCAAACAAACTGGTATTATGTGATGGATGTTATATTATTTTTGATAGAAGTATACGAGTATTTTAACGATTTCGCTATTATTTTGTGACAAAGAAAACATGGAACAATAATGACCAAAAAATTACTGTTTTCAAATCCTCAAAATTTAACATTAAATAAGAAATTGAAATATACGGTAGACACAGTTACCTAATTAATTAAACAATCCGACGACATTATGCAAAAGTCGATCGCCAAAGCGATTATATTCATTCTATCATAATAATGATCTTGCTCTTGTGTCAACTGCTTTAATATGCATGTTAAGGTAGTTCTGAAATTATATTTTGGCATGAACTGCTCTATTATGCATGTTAAACCAGCTACACAATCACAGTTAACTTGAACAATTGCGTGGAAAATATTTTACTAATTACAGGGCCCGGTTCCCGGAAGCGGTTTATATTTTGGTTTAGATATACCAGAAGGTTTGGGATTAGTTTACTAAACCAAAATTGGGTTCTATTTAGGAATAGGATCTACTCTTAAACCAGTTAAACACTCCATAGCTAAACCTAATTTAAACGGCTTATGGGAACCCATTTTTATAGTTTAACCAAAGTTTTGGATAAGTTAAACTAAACCGGCGTTAAACCGCTTACGGGAACCGGCCTCAGGGCTTTAGAGTAATACATTACAGGTAATACATTACAAGAAATACATTACTGTAATACATTACTTTTAAGTAATGCATGTATCTTCAATACTTACAATTCTACTTGTGATTTAAGGAATTATTATTATTTGTAATATGTATTACAATTTTTCTGTGTAGTATAGTAAAGTTCAGCATTTGTGGCCCAAAATGGCCATTAATGACCCGTTTTGGGTTGTCAGAAGTGAAATCTTGGTGGAAAATGATACATTATATACAGTATTATGGTTTACTCTGACATTACACGTAGTCTTGAAGCGTTTAGGATGTTATGGTGAACCCCCATTTTATTTACTGGTAATAATAGGGTACTTGTATTGTCATTACTCTATTACAAAAGTAATACCCAAAATAATACATTACTTCATTAAAAAGTAAAGGTAATAGTAATGCAGGTCCTCCTGAGCCCTAAAAGTGGCTTCTTTAGAATATACAGGGTGTTTCCGCGAGATGTTACTATTACTATTGTTACTATAACTCATCTTCTATTAAAGCATTATTAAATAATGTATAATATATCAAACAAACCAGGACATTGGGAAATTTGTTTTGTTAACTTTTCAATTTCGTGGGTAATCATATGTATTGTGCTGTTATTACTATAAAAAGAAAGGATGCCCAGTGTAAAATTATGGCAGTAGGATGAAAAACAACGCCAACATTATTTCCATATTTTAGATTTGTAAGTGCCTTTGAGCAAGATCTGGGACCCATTATTGAAAGCATCCACCAAGAGATGCCACATTGTCACATAAAATTGGTCATCAATGATGAACACTATGTCAATGTCTTGAAGGCACTTCATTATCTTCAAAACAGGGATGTGTAAGTATCCAGTATATTCTGACATAGTTAAAATGTGAATTACAAAGTGGTGTGCACAGCTACGTATATATCAAAATCTCTTTGAAAGCCGTTTTTTGCTGTATCTGGATTCTTTTTTTCTCATTTCTGCCGATCGAGCGTTTTTGGGACTTGGAATAATTTACGAACATTTTTGCACTCATTATCCAAACTATCCAGCTATCCAAACTAGGAAAGTTCCAGGCAAATAATGAGCTGTAGAATACGAATAATGATGTCCTCATGCATCAAATCACTGTGGCATTCGGCCACTTTTAATATGTGGTTGATTATAAATGGAACTTTGCTTTGTATACTACCGCGGTATACCGGGTGCGATTTTTTCAATGGCACTCTTACTTCAACTGTTATACCTTACAAGAATAAAGCAATTAGTCGGGGGCCGTGGTAGCGTAAAGCATAAGGCGCCGGCCTGCGACAGTGATGGTCGTAGGTTCGAAATTCTATTCTAATGCCTCTTGCCATCCACAATGGTGATGGCCGTGGCCCTGGTCCACGCCGGGGAGCCTGTGGCCAGTGTTACCAACATCAATGTATGGTGTAAAAAAGATCGTTTATAAGACTCAGAACACCTTCAGTTTACTTTTCCAGGGAAAGCTGGGTTCCCTACAAACGTATAACATGAAAAATACCCAATTTTGTTATGTATTTTGTCCTTAAATTGTGCTTTCTCCAAACAATGAGGGCACTCTTGCCTCTGCCAGGCCTGATTTTGAATGGATTTCGGGGTTTTATGCAGGTTTAGTAAAAAAAATTAGTAAAAACCAATTGACTTTCTGCCAGGTTATTAGTAGTCCATGGATGCAGGGCATTGCAAAGGAGTACCAGAATCAGTTTTTGTTCCAATAGGGTATCATGCCAGCACCACACAGTGGCCCTTGTTCAAAACATTCCCCCATAGGGACCCCTAGATTTTGCTTTGAGGTAAGACAAAATTGACTCCACACTCCTCAATGTAAAAGCTTTTTATATTATTATCTGGTGGCAAATTAAGAAAAATGCATGTTTTAGATGTGACAGCAGTACTGGATACCCTAAGCTGTTTGTCTAGGAGGTATGGACTATCTAGGATGGTGACTAAATTAGCAATGTTTGCTCTATGTGAAGGCCACTATAGAGACATTATTAATTATGCTTATAATTATTAAATTAAATGAGAATGTGCCCCAATATTCCAAAAATAACCACTGAAAAAATGGCTTAAATCGGATTTTCTAGGGCTGAGTTATTCAAATTTTTGTAACTGAGATCAGAGAGTGCCATTGAAAAAATCGCACCCGGTATAGTAACGGGCAGAACGCGTCAACATATACATTTTATATTCTAGCCCAATATATTTCTGCAGCCAAACAATGATCTTAAATGTGACTAAATCTATGAGAACAGAATCAGAATATCCCAAACAACTCTTTAAAGACCACACTTGTCACCACGTCGTCATGGTGGGAGATTATAGGCTGTTAAGAAATCTTATTCGGGGAATTCATGCTACAATGGGATCTGCAAAGGATAGCAGGGTAATATGTATAATACTTTGAACCATGTCGTGCAATTTCGAACAGTTATTATATTTGTCCCTAGATGGTGCTAGTGGTAACGCCACTCTCAAATGTATTTTCAAACTGTCATAATATATAAATGACATAAATTGTATTATAAAAAACTCAAAGGCAGCTGAAATCCCTACGCAAAAATGTGATTTGCACATGGTTTAGAAAAACTCAAAGGCACTCCAAAAAAGAACTCAAAGAGACTACTTAATAAAGCTTTTTCATCAAGTGTTAAAGAGTAAATCTTTACACATTGTATATTTTCCAGCGAGGCCACCGAACAGACTTTCATACGTTGATCCTAATGGATGAGCCACAAGTTAAAGATAAAATGATAGTTTTGCCAGAATTATTTCAAGGTGCCAACAAATACTTCTGGGAATGTACTTTGAGACATCTCATTGTAGTTGCGACAAGGGGTAACAGAGTTGTAATATTTAACTGGATCAGATTTCAAATCATGCATGGAAACGGTCGAGATCTCAGAGATGAGCCCGCCGAGGTTCGTTTCTGTTACGACATGCCGCATACCAGTCGCAGTCTGGGTGTGTGCATGCATTTCTTGTATTACTGAAAGTGCGGATTTAAGGAAAAGAAACATCTTAAATCCTAACCATATATCTTAAATCCGTACCGTACATAATGTGAGAAATGTGACTGGTATGCGACTATCTGAAACGAATCTCGGTGGGAGGCCCCAAAATTCTCACAAAAATCCTTGTGATCGCTATAATCTTTTTAAAGATAGTTTGCGTGATATGAGGTCAAAACGTTCAGTTTTACTTAATAAAACTAACTAGCCAACTCTTAATTGCGTAGCTTAAACGGACTAATTTTTAGGGCCAAAAAGTTGTCAGGGCTTCCCCCGTCCCCCTCTCCCCCTTCACTGTCCAAATGATAAGAGTTCTCTAGCCAAAATTGCAACTCTTTGGAAGACCCAACAAAGACTTTTTAAGTATGTTTTATTGTCTGTACTGATACCATACAAGGTCCGCAAGAGGTTTAAACTCTTTTGAATGCTTATTTCAAGCTCTTCTTAGAATTAGATCAAATTAATTTGGCACCATTTTGACTCTTATCCTTTGGACAGCCGCGGGCCTGTTTTCACGAATGTTTCAAATGGTAGTTTATATAATGAAACCAATTTCTGAAGATAGTTTATTCATAACACTTTATAGGTGACCAGTCATGGCAGGTCTATGAAAAGTCTAGATTTGTTCCGGGGAGAAATTTCTACCACCAGGATATTGTCTATAAAGCAACTGTAAAAATTGCAGGTAAGTTATTGCACTGACTACTAGAATTCTTTAAGTGTGTGGTTATTGTAATTACCCGCCGAGATTCGTTTCTCTGACGGTATGCGTCGCATACCAGTTGTCGCGGTATGCATGCATTTCTTGAATTAATGAAAGTGCGGATTTAAGGAAAACGGCGCTGATTTAAGAGATCTTTCTTTTTCTTAAAACTGCACTTTGTTTAATGCAAGAAATGCAAATGCATACCGTGACGACTGGTATGCGGCGCTGACGTATGCGTCTCTTTTGTACGAATCTTGGCGGACAGACTCAATGCCAGTCAATAGTAAAGCATCAGGCTAGAGGATTACTAATAATATATTAAATGGACCCATATCATGCTACACATACTTAATACATTATTTATTTGCCAGATGGAAAAGTGAATAAAACAATTGCCTTCTACAATCAATCTACTCCAACCAACTACAATGGAGCTATAGCTGAATTGACATATAGCGAACCTAAACCAAACATCAATAAAACTACTTTTGCAAGGGCATTTTACAGGAATAAAATACAGCCAATAATGGAGGCACTCAACTTAAAGCCAAAATTTGTGAATTTGGACAATAAATTTAAGGCCAAATCCACAAATAAAGCCAAGGCAAGTAGAAGTTCTTGGTTATGAACGTGCCGGTATAGGGTACCCTTCTGACGCCATTTTGGTTATTATATTCGTCCCTAGATGGCCCTACTGGTAACGCCACTCACATATATATTCTCACAAAGTTAGAGCAATAACATGACATCAACTATAACAAATAAAAACTCAAAAGCATGCCAACCCCAAAAGCTTGTAGAAGCAGTCATAGCAGACAAAACACCAATTCGCACATATAAATCAGTAGAGGAAAAACTCAATGGAAGTCCAAAGCCGTGGAACTCGGGAGGAGCCCTCCCGAGTTCTACGCCAAAGCCAAGCTCAGAGAGAAGCATGAGTGGAATAACCCCCTGGCGCCATCTGTTGGTGTGGATTTATAGCTTAGATCTTGCCAATTAGTGTTCCCTATAAGCTTATCTGAATCCATTGCTTTTGCTCATATTGTAGTTCTGCCAAGGGCCAACAGGGGGCAGCAAAAAGACCGTGACCAGCGTCATAACAGAGAATTGCGTCATAATGATTTTTTGCAAACTAAAAGATACTTTACTCAAAGTTATCTGGCGAAAAAGTCAAGATAAATATTTTCTTGCTCTTTTCTAATTTATTTGGCAAGCACCTTTGAGTTTATATTATATAATAT
>LR138298.1:29739-58133 GCA_900659605.1 Tisbe holothuriae | reverse complement strand
GTCATGCTCTGGTCCGCAAAAAGGTCGAATTGCGTTGAAAGGGGTTATTTTTACTTTCTACCGGACAAACTGAAGAACATTGACGGCTACTCGATGTAGAGCTAGATGTGAACAATAAAACTTCATGGTATCTCCTCTTTCTTTCTATTTTGAAAAGGCCACGATCACAAATTCACACATGCATTAAATATTCATAAAAAATGTTAAATGACTCATGGAATGAAATAGCAACCTTCGTTTGCTTTCTTTTAAAACAGATATACAGTATGTAAAAAGTCTTCAAGAATTAAATCACTGGTAACCAGAAGAAGGGACAAGAAAAACGTTTGGCACCGTGATAAACCAGAGAGAAGATAAACTCACATTTCCAGCATTATTCTTATGTCTCAATCTGTTCCTGGTCAAGTCTAATTCTGGACTGACCACAAGTTGGCATAAAAAGAATTCGGAATGAATGAAAGAAAAAAAATGCATCAGAATGACATATTTCCATTTCCGTCCACGGGATTGAAACTGAATGATGATGGAAAGTAAAATCTGGTCAAATAATGATTGCTTTCGAAGGACTTCCGGTCACGCAACCTCGACGTAAACCTGTACCACAATTTCCGGTCGCGTTTTTCCAAACTAAAAGAGGAGAAAGAAGAAAACTTTACAACCCCCTACTGGCCCTCTCGGATGGGTTCAGCTCCCTCTGGGGTCACCATCATGACCACCAGCACCACCTCTGCCCACAACACCATGTGAGGCCCCCCGATTCTCCTGATATCAACGGATTCTGGCATCTCCTTCACCTCTCCTGAGTTCTGGCTGCAGCAAGCTCAAATCTAACCAACAGCTTGGCCCGAGACGCCCACAAGACCCACATGAGCTGGGAACCGCACCCAGGGAGGACGCGACGGATGGAATGGACACGATGGGGAGAGGACGCGACAGGGTAGGAATGTGGCGACTGGACGTGGAATCTGGTGTTGTGAGCCATGGAGACCTGCCAGAGACGCCTGCCATGCCAGAAGGTCGGCCAATCCAATGTCGGCCAGGCCAGACTTGTCGGCCAAGCTGGAGCTGTGGACCACCTCATGCAGGGAGTGGCTGCAAGTCCGCTTGGAGCTGTAAGATTGGAGGAGCAAACCTGTTTCCAGGAGGGAGTAAAAAGGAGGAGCTGTAACTGTACAAATGAAGGAGAATGTTTTAATTTAATTTGTATTATAGAAATGTTGTAAAGTGTCTCTTTCTCTGGATTTAGGATGTTGTACGGAAGTTGCTGTATATAAATGTCTCATTGTACATATTGTGGTGAATTCCAAACGGTGAATAAAGAAAGAAAGAAAGATTGCTTTCATATATACAGGAAAAACAAGGACTATAATAAATTATCATTGTGAGGAAGGCTTCATATGAATATCATTTCAATCGTTTATTCGTACATTTATATTTAAATAAAATTCACATTGAAATTGAAGTTTACACCTTTATTACAATGAAAATACACTGTTTTAGGTTATTACATATATTGATATTATTGACAGTCATATTCGTACATTTAATATACTTTTTTATGGATTTTATCCTCTATTATGGATTGTGTCCTCCCTTCACCCCCGTGAGGTGGGAGAACTCCTGCCCAGAGACACTTATATTAACCATGATATAGTACTTTGATTAGTGTAGCCTATTATATTTGTGATGTTCGTATTTTCGCGCAAAGTTGTCTTTGTTTGTTATTGTTGTAGAGTGAGTGCCTTTATTTTCCTACAGAGCGCCATCTGTGGATTGAATGCCAAAGCTTATGTTTTTCAGTGTGTGTATGGGTGTGTGGGTGTATGCGCGTAGTGCGTGTGTGAGTGGTAAAGCAGGGTGTGTGAGAACCAACCATCCAGTCGGTGTATAGGGACACGGGGGGGATTTGAACCAAGGATGTTCTACAGGGTGTCCCATAAATACTGTCGGAAACTAAACAGCAATATATCAGCCCTAAGATACATTACTAAAAAGCTATTGGTACCATTTAAGAGAGGAAGAGTTACAATTTTTGGTGGCACAATCGGATTTTTTCATTTCTTACAATTTTATGGCAAATCAATGCATCTTTTAAAAAGTAGTAAATTTTACAATAAAAATGGCCAAAATTGGAGACTTGTTATATGGGGGCCCTAAGGCTCTTTATAGCTGCTAAAGGGGTAGGAAATGAATTTATGAGATATTTATATTGACATAAAGTGGCAAAAATTACTTAAATCCCCAAAACAAACATTTTACCAAAAAATGTCATTTGAGTTGCCAGTTTTGGTTCAAAAATGATGTTTTGTTGATGCATTTTTGTTCCACATATTTAAAAAAAATCCTGGTATTAAATAATACCATACAAAATTGTAACTCTTTCTCTCTTAAATGGTACCAGTAGCTTATGGCTGAGATGTCTTGGAGCTGAGATATAGCTGTTTACTTTCCGACAGTATTTATGAGACACCCTGTATATTGATGCGAACCTACAACCATCACTGTCGCAGGCCGGCGCCTTATGCTTTACGCTACCACGGCCCCCCTTTGTAATACATTATTTAATGCTTAAATTATTTGCAATACACAGTCCAGAGGTGATTAACAAAACTGTTCATGCTTGTACATGTATATGAACGAGTATTACACAACATTTATTCGTATTACTATATTATTGCAGTGTATATATTTGGCCACAAGGCTTGAATGCCACCTTATCATTTTATTATCAATGTTTTTATGGAGTGAAGTCAATAGAAAGATGGTTAGCTGCTTGTGGGTCATCCGGTTGATCGAGCTGCAAGTCTTTCGACCAGTTGTCCCACTTGGTCGGAACGTAATATGCTGGTTTTCCATCCAAGTATTGCGGACTTGCCTTTCCTGCTTGTATAGTCCTCGTCAGAGCATCCTGTAGAAACCTCTCCTCATCAATGTGTTTGCAAAGGTCTTCGATGAACTTGGATCCCTTTTCAGTGGTGAGAGCTGTATGGTTGTGAACCGTGCTCATGAAGATGAGGTTGTCGCAGATGTCTGGCTCAACAAAGTTGTTCTGATTGTGAGGATCTGTAGCATGAGTCAAATTACGCCCAATGTTCAGCTTCTTTCCGCGGCAAGCATTGATAATGCAGAGGAAGGGAATTTCAAAATCACTCCTTGCCTTACAATGGGTCGTACTGAACATTTCTTCTAAGGAGCTGACCCGAAAGGCAGGAGATCTGTCGGTATCATTATCACAACCAACATAGTCAACATGCTCTCGCTGATCGCCGTGGCAAAGAAGAACCAAAACAATGCTCCCATACTTAGGCGTGGACGTATTCCACTTCACATTAAATTCGTTGCGGAGCTCTTCTATAGACCGCTGGATGTCCTCTGACGTGTCACAATCGAGTTTGGAAGTTATCATATCTTCCTCTGCCCCGCGAAACAGCCGCGAGCGTTTAATTCTAGCTATGTCCCAGTTCTTTCCCTCGCCATAGCAAGAACTTCCTATGATATGTATTCTCTGAGGCAGGTCCGTTTTGAACAGAACCTTGGACGGATTTGGGCCAGGAGTATGTTGCAAATCAAAAGTATTGTAAGCGGAATCGCCAGAGTTAGAACCGACTCCCAAAAGGGAGAGTTGCAGTCTATGCTCTTGATTTTGCTTTTCCAAGTCAGATTGAAGCAGATCAATATAGCGATCTTTTTCGATAATGTCTGCATCTTTATCCTTGATTCTTGCCTCTCTCTCAAGCAGTTTTTCCTCCAGCAACTTAATAGTTAGTTCACTCTGTTTTAAGTGCATAGATTGACCGTGAATGAATGCCTCCACCCTTGTCCCTTGAATTTCCTGGTTGGATATCCGATATAGAAACGCAGCAGGGTTGGGATTCTGCCTCCATAGCTCCGAAACATAGGAACGGCCTTATTATCGTCTCTGGTCACCTTTACCAAGTTAATATCTTGCTTTTCCAAAAGCCGACGAACGGACAGACTAGACTCGGGAAACAGTGGCAACCCATTGTCACCTGCACGGCCAGGAATTATAATGCAATGCATTGGAATCGCTGTCTGGGTTTTCAAAATTAACTATAAAAATATCAAATATGTAAGTATTATTCCGTTTAAGATAATGTTTTCTTACTGCGTCCAAAAGGAGCTCCGCAAAAGATTCCTTTCCGAGCTTCTTTTTAGAGACAACTTCACAGAGAAGGAAAAAGAAGACCGTGGTATAGTTTGCTGCATGGTTTTGCGAATATCTTTCAGTGACAATTTCAAACCATCAGTATTGTTGTAAACGACATGCTGAAAGCTATCCCCCAGTCGTCTCCAAGTGCTGTTAATTTCAAGTACGTCGTCATGAAGAGGTCTTTCTGAACACAGGAGCTCTTGACATGGGCCAGCACAGGACGTTGCACAGGACGGTTGTCGAGTGAGAACCCATATCATTCGTTTTTCCCAACATCCAGAGCTAAGGAAATTGTCACCAGGTATATAGCATTTAACTCGTACAGTCGTACATAGATATCGCTTCTTACCCAAGACCTGAGGCCATCTTTAATCTGATACGACTAGCTTGAAAGTTAAGATGGTGATTAAGCGAGTCTTTGTCCACTATAGTTGACTAAACTCTCTAGCATTCAACTCTGAATGTATTTATATAACACAATACAAGGTATATAGAAGAAAAGTAGTAGCTAATCAGGTAACGGTTCAGGTTCAGTTAGGCGTAGAAAGAGGAGCCCCTTAGGAATAGGCGTAGGTATGCTTATTCTATGAGTTAGGCAACTTTAGCTAGCTTGTGTACCTGTCTTATCAGAATTTATTAACTCCTTTTAAGTTGCTTAATCATTTTTTCCCCTTTTGCGTGATTGCATGCACCCTAAATGTCATTTAATCAAAGGCACATTCGTATAAAATTATTTACCTGTTTAGTAGAAGATTACGAAGTACACGAGAGAAGCTCTTGTATAAAATTGAACAAGCGAGTCAATTACATTTATTATCCGTCGTTATATGGAGAAAATTAAACATTTATTTCGGTTTCGTCTCTTGGTCAGACACATATCTAATATAGATGGCATCATCTGGCACATTCTCCGGCGGCTTGTCATCGTGCTCGTTCATGTACGAGCTCGCGATCGCCAGCACGCCGCCGTCGTGCGAGAATGCCAGCGACGCGATCGACGTCGGGTACTTGTGGAACTGGCACAGGCGCTTCTTATTTGCGCCGTCCCAGATGTTGACGAGGCCGTCGGACCCGCCCGTCGCGAACGTGTTGTAGTCCCGGTGGAACGAGACCGCGTTGACGGGGTAGATCTGCTCGATGCCGTTCTCCTTGATGCGGTGGCATTTGAATGCGTACTTGCGCTTCTGGACCTCGGGGCTGGGGTCCAGGTACTCGACGGCCACGCGGCCCTCGATGCTGCTCAGCACGTATCCCTGCTTGTTGGGGAAGCACTCGAGGAAGCGGGTCTGGAACTTGAGGCTGGACTCGCGCTTCTGTTGGACGTAGCCCATGTTACGGAGATCCCAAACCCACACCTGAAATTAAACATATAATTCATTTAGTACTGTTTATATGGATATTCATGCATTAAACTTCCTAATTTTAGAAATTTAGGTCCTCTTCAAGCGTAGCCTACAACATGGAACCCTTAAGTAAACACTTCATTAGAAGTATTTACTTCAGGCTTCCATGCCTACAATCAAGGAACTCTGCACTAGTGTAAAATTTGGAGCGATTGCAGAAGTCGGACCTCCCAACACTTTTCGGGTCAATTTCTCAATTTTTTTCTAAATATGGCCATATTCGAATTTTTCAGGCTTTTTAACATAGGAAAAACATATATTAATTTAAGTTTTGCATAATTGGTGTGCTTATTTAATCTTTTTAATTACCTATTATTTAACAGTTAGAGCTAATTTGCCTAACCAAACCTAACCTGACATTCTTACTTTGTATAGTGGTTTCAAGTGCCCTAGCCCTGCGGGGCTCTATTACTGTGTAACATCTAGCCCTTTGTGCACCCTAGTCCTAGCCCTGTGGGGCTATACCCATCTGAAACCCTTAACCTAGCCCTGCGGGGCACCTAACCTATATTAGCTTAGAGGTCCGTCTTCTGCAATCAAGCCTAAAATTTCATGCTAAAATATTAAGTTAATTTACCTTTCTGTTAGCGGTTCCCACGACGAGCTTCTCCCCTGCTGTGGACATTGAGTAGACCTTGTCCGGCTGCGCATACGTCCCCACGCACTGCCCGGAGCTCCTTGGATCCCACAGCTTGACCTGCCCATCCCATCCGCCCGTCACCACCTGCGTCGTCTCCGCAGCCCACTCCACGCACCGGATGGGCGCATCGTGCGCGCCAACAGCCTGCTCAGTGCCGCTGTTGATGTCGTACTTGCGCAGGGTCCGGTCGAGGCCGCCGCTCCAGACGTGAATGGGGTCCTGGAAGGCGCAGTCGAGCACTGCCCTGGCGTGGCTGTAGCTGCACCTGAGCGTGTTGCTGTGCAGGTCGTGGAGCCTGACTGAGCAGTCCCAGCTTGAGCTGAGCAGGAACTGGGACGAGTTTGGCGCGAACCGCACCCTTGAGATTCCGTCCGTGGGCGGCGCCGACAGTTTGTACTCCTG
This sequence comes from Tisbe holothuriae, assembly GCA_900659605.1. Lineage (NCBI taxonomy): Eukaryota > Metazoa > Arthropoda > Copepoda > Harpacticoida > Tisbidae > Tisbe > Tisbe holothuriae. The sequence continues at coordinate 51,517 of LR138298.1, read as the reverse complement.
GGAGGACGACGAACGGGAAGACGAGGAACCGCCGCCGTTGGACGACATGGTCGAGTTGGGGCACAAGAGGATCTTCGTGCAGTTCAAACTCTTGAAGCTTCAAAAATCGATGTTTTTCTGTTGCTTAACTTGCTTTTCGGTTTTCTTTTCGTTCCAGCCGCTCAAAAGGGATGCGAGATTAGAGTCTAATGGGGGCATTTTATCGCCATTTAAAAGAGATTTTAAGAGCGAATAACATGTTCATTATAAAAATATAGTCTTAAAAATTGAGCCTTAAATTTACTTTTCCGTATTGAATTCACTGTAAATACTATATACACTAATAGAAACGGTATCAACTTATGTAAGGTTTTGCCCTCTCCGCGATCCGTCATCTCTATTTGTCAATATTTTGTCATCTAGCGCAACATTGTTTTGACTTCTCACGCAACCTCGATCTCTCCTCAAAACAACACGTGCGCCGACCTCGCTGTCAACAGTCAACACCAAAGTGACCAAGTGCTCCACCTGCTGCTCGAAGACCTCTCCCATTGGTCCAGGACAGTCATCCGGTCAGCTCTCTCCCGTTCTACAAGCAGCCTTTGTTGAATATGGGTGTGATGCAGCGCGTCGTGAAGCCCAAGAACCAGCGCGCCAAGCGTGCTCTGGAGGCGCGCGAGCCCAAGGCCGTGGAGACGTTCAAGTCGGCGCTCTTCATCAAGGGCGCAAAGTGCTCGGCGACACTGCAGAGCGTGCTCAAGGACCTCTGCGCACTCAAGCAGCCGCACGCAACAGCGCTCAACCAGAAGAACGACATCAGGCCGTTCGAGGACCACTCTAAGCTGGAGTGGTTTGGGAAGAAGAATGACGCGTCGCTGTTCGCCTTCGGGTGTCACAACAAGAAGCGGCCCAACAACCTCATCCTGGGGCGGCTGTACGACTACCAGCTGCTGGACATGATCGAGCTGGGAGTGGTCGAGTACACGGCGCTCTCAGACTTCAAGGGGGACAAGATTGCCGCTGGAATCAAACCCTGCCTCACCTTCTCCGGCGCGTGGGAGGCGAGTCCGGAGTTGAAGCGGCTCAAGAGCCTGCTCATCGACTTCTTCCGCGGCCCCGAGGTGACCAACATCAGCCTCCGCGGCCTCGAGCACACCATTCAATTCACAGTGGACGAGGAGTCCAATAAGGTCTACATCCGGAGCTACAAGGTGCTACTGAAGCGCTCCGACGACCCGAAGCTCCCCCGCGTGGAGCTGGAGGAGATGGGCCCGTCCCTGGACCTCGTCCTCCGCCGCTCCCACCTCGCCTCCGACGACCTCTTCAAGACCGCCAGCAAGATTGTCAAGAATGTGGGCAAGGTGAAGAAGGTGAAGAACCAGGAGACTGACGAGCTGGGCAACCGACTGGGCACGGTGCACCGCGGCACTCAGGACCTCGACCAGCTGCAGACGAGGAAGATGAAGGCGCTGAAGGCTGAGCGGAAGGAGCGACTGGCGGAGAAGAGGGCCAAGGCCAAGAAGGAGAGGGAGGGCAACGTGGAGAAAGTCTTTGGGGAGGAGGAGGAGGATGACCAAGACGAAGAGGATATGGACGACGACGATGATGATGAGGGTGGCTCAGAAGATGAAGGATCCGAAATGGATGATGAGTGAAAACTTTGTTGATAGCTGTTTACATCGAATAAGAGTATTTTACAAGTAGTTTGGATGCTGTTAATTTTATTTGAATTTTGTACATGTTTTGTTAATATTAGTGACATATCTCTCTACGCCTACTACGGATCACATAAGATTAAGGAATAGCCGATTTCCATTATAAATAGGTTTAATGACTACAAATTATGGGTTGAATACGCATTTTCTTTATGTTTTGTGCTTAAAACGAGCAAATCTAAGTTTATGCACATAGTGTAGAAACATAAGGTTTACTCTTCCTAAAGTACTACTGACATTTCTTATACGTTACAGAGCATATTTTATTCATGGCGTCTTATCTTTGGTGACCTAGAAGAATCTATTAGAAAGAAATGCATATTTTAAAATATAAATAATATGCAAGTTGCGTTTATGATTCTTGTGAAATAGCGAGAAAACGTGGTTTTTAGAATGCAGATTCTCCTCCGTTTTTGGCGTGATATGAAATACTTTTTTGTCTTATCACTGCCACTGGCAGCGTTTAAAAATGAACCGAGACGTTCTATGATCTAAAATGCGCTTGAGAGCAGAAGTGCTAGTTTGAAATATTGGAAGTACTCTTTTGAACGACAGGAACACTCATTTATGACACTAGAAGACTATGGTTGACGGCTCGCCGGCCTCGATGCTCTCCTCCGAGGAGGACGAGGTCTCTTGCCTCGAACGGCCGGGCGGCTCGATGCTCCTGGGACGCCTGCGCCCACTGGCCGCCGCCGCCCGCCGCTCCGGGCTCACCGTGTTAATCGTGGACGTGGAAGACGACCCGTCGGAGGACAGGTTCAGGTTGAGCTGCAGTGAGAAGCGCTGGAGGACTGCGTCCCGCTCGTCCGGCGGCAGCACGATGCCCTCGCGGCTACGAGCTCGGTGTCGCCGCAGCATATGCGACAGTGTCGCTGTGCCTGTTGATGGACGTGCAGTAGAGTCCTCCGCTCTGTGCGTTGAAGCCACCACCACTTGCTGCTCATTGACCACATTGACTGTTGTTGTCTCCTGATCTTGCTCTATTTGCTGTTGTTGTTGCCGCTCTGAGGGAGTGGGGACGTGGTTTAGGGTGTTGAATGGGGCAACAGGGACTGGTGGGAGGACAAGAGCAGCACCGCATGGAAGAGTAGCAGGTCTCCTTGGAGCTGGGTACTGCGGTGGGTGATCTCGCATCAGTTGTTGTTGTTGCTGAGCAGCTGCATTGGCTTGCTGTCGGAACCACTCTGTGGGCTCCACGATGACCGGATCCAGATGGATTTCGCTGTAAGGAGGCGCCTCTGACCCATTGGACTCCATGCTACTACAGTCATCGCCGTTCTGACAGTTTGGCTGCTCGTCTTGTCGCGGATGATTTTGTTGACAGTGTTGCTGTTCTGCGTGCTGTCCACCCTCGGGCAAGCTGTGCATCATTGCCACATCGTAGGAGGGTGGCGCAGGCCGGGTTTCATAAAGGTCGTTGGTGGACGGCTTCCACCAAGCCCACGATGAATACCAATAGCTCTGCCGCTGCTGCTGTTGTTGCTGCTGCTGTGGTGCTAACACTGCCACCTGGTAGCTGCTACTTCCGCCTCTCCCATCCGTGGCCGCTGCCACGCTGTCCATTGATATTTCATCCTCTTGCCCCCGTCGGTGGTGCCCTTCACGCTCTCTCCTTCTGCTCGTGAGCCTCCGCTTGCGCAGTCGGTACACCAGGAAGAAGAAGAGCGCGACGAGCAGGATTGCCGTCACCGCACTCGCAACCAGCCGCAGCTTGACATCAGCCGCGGCATCGTCAGACTGCCCTGGATTTGGGTCGAGACAGATCCACTCGCAGCAGCGCTTGCCCACTCTCAGAGACCTGCAGTTTGGTGGCGGGCTGCACAGCACTGTCCTGCAGATATGTGCCTGTCCATTGTTGCAGGTGCACACCTGGCACTCATCTGGGCCTGGCGCAAACAACAGCCCGTGTGGGATGGACTGCCCGTCGAGATCAATGCAACCCTGGTGGTGGTGCACAATGAGCGGCGGCGGTGCTAAGCTGCCTCCACCCACCACCCCAGTCATGTTGTTGTACGTGTTGAGCGTGCTCCCTCGGTGCTGGAACGACGACGACATGGCGTCCAGCTTATGGATTATTATTCACTCTCACTGTTTGTTATGTTTGTAGCTAGAGTGATTTGACTCTTACTCTCTTCAGCAGCCTCGTACACTCCCTTTGCCAGCCTCTCTGGCGGCCACTACTACCTCCAAAGCCTGCATGGTTGTGGTACTTTCCGTCCTACTAGCTCGTTAACTTTCCCTTCGGAGGTCCACTTTTCTTTCTTTGTCAGTAAGACACTTCCTTGCTATGTATGGAAGAGAAGGCTAGATCACGAAGGTGCCTCCAAAGTCAGCCAGCCATGCAGGCCATGCCTGCCGAGAGCTGCACAAGGAGGACCCTTCTTCTACTGCTGCTGAGCAGCAGCAATAGGGTTTGCAAGTTGCGTAGCAGCAGAGCTTCTGCTGGCACCAGCAGCACACTCGTTGAAGCACTCCCTGCACTGCACACGGTACTACAACTACTTTCAGAATGACGTCACAGGATTTTGTGGCTCAGCCGGGAAAGTTTGAATCATTCAATAGCTTGCTAGACTGATTTTGAACGTGCTGTTATTATATTATTAAGCAGTAAAGTTGAATATACATAATTCGGTAAACAAGACATGAGAAATGCTCATCTACGAAGAATGAAGTAACACTTTATGCATAAAACATGCTGTACGTCACCAGTTTGCCTGTTATGCTTCTAAACTGCATGCTTTATATATCGCAGGCATGAACCTACTAAAATATACAGTATTTCGCCCCAAGATCGCAGGGGAGAAACACCTTCCATTTATAAATATGTAATTACTATTTTATAAATATGAGGGATTGTACGTCTATATTTACTCATTAAATTATCATCAGTGATGATAGCAATAGCGTGAACCGGTTTGTTGCATCCTCCCTACCTGTCCATTTCAGAAATGCTCAGTCGACAAAATGTATCCAACTTACATAAAATAGGTTTTTAGAGGTCTCTCAAACTAATGTAAGCTGTAATAGAGCATATATTAAAGTAAAACATTAATATCCACTCACATTGGATTGCAGGATTATGACGCATTGTTATTCTTCTAAAACAATCACATCTATCATCCGAGTAGCTGCAATTTGGGATTGATTTCAAATGACCACTTTTCAACCCAATCTTAAAGGCTCATCAAACGTAACGTAGTGGGCGTTAATTTACGCCTAATTGCAGTCATTTACATTGCAAACGCAATGCAGTAAAACTCATCCGGATGAAGAAGAAAGCAAGTAATGATACCGGAGAGAGACAAACCCAGGATCTCAACCTTGTCGTCTTTCTTCTTCTGCTTATCATTCATGCATTTCAAGAGCCCTTCTTTTACGCACTTGGACTTGAAAGCGTCATGATGACATTAATTCAACGAGATTCTTACCCCCGATGATAACATTGTGTCCGGAGAGATGGAGACGGGTTTTCCACAGAGACTTGTGTTGGAAAGGAAGTTTTCAAAGAGAATAATTAATCTTGCTAAAAGTTTATATGTTGTTATTACACTTACTGTATGAATGTGGTAAATTAACTTGACTGACTATCTGGGTTTTCAATTGCCAATATTTTTAGCAACCATGAAAAGTACAACTAGAAAATGATATAATCTCTCGTTTCAAATCCTTTCAATACTATTCTTGTACTTCTGAGAGCATGTCTTAAGTTTCAATTTTCGTATATGTCGTATTCCTCCTTGTATTTGATAAACTTACAATCAAATCTTCAAGTGTTACATATACTGTATGTATCATAAGGGCAAGTAAAATGAAATAAGCTAATAATGGCATTTTATTTATTTCAAGTACATATCATTTTTCGTCTCTCATAAATCCATTTTTGCCCTTCATCTTCAATTTTTAACTACTATAAGATATATACAAAACTAAACGTAGGAAATGCACGCATTTACTTCATAAATGGAACACTTCCTCTTGCAACTGTTCCAGCGTTCAATTACTATTTCTATTAATGCAGATAATGGAAGGTAACATATTTACTAATGGTTAGAACAATTTAAGACATTGCTTTCACCAGCCACAAAAAAACACTGCTGCTATAAAAACCTCGAATTTGTCTTTCAACCATCATTAATCTCTCGTCGTATTCCGAATTGAAAAATTCCATTGACGCAATTCGAGAAATAATAGCAAAACTTCTTCTCTCTTCTCCATTTGTATCTCAACTTTTAATCTCTATTGTCAATCCGAAATTCAATTCTAGGCAGATGTTTTTGCTCTTCGCTGAGAATCTTGGCATATGGCTCTGACCTGAAGCATCATCATCTATATGCACAAAAGCAACTCCTCATACCATAGTTTAAACAGGTGGGAAGATAATAAAGAAGATTATAAATCTCACCTAATCTCCCCTCTTCTTTTGAAGAAATCCTCCTCCATTGTGTTCTCGAGCCCTCTTATTGTATTATATTCCGAACGGTGTTCCGAGCGCTGTCCTCCGCTTTCCCTTCGGAGGAGGAGAAAGCCTTTAAAAGGCCTCTCGCCCCTCCGACCTTCCTCCAGTCTCCGTCACTGGCACCCGCGGAGCAGACCTTATTAGCGCGCGATCATCATCAGGACCATGCCCAGGGTGTCCGCGTTGCCGTCCTCGGTCGCTGTCCTCGTCTCCTCCGTCATACTCGTGGTTATCGCGGATGCCAAAGTGTTACAGAACAATGGTAAGAGAAACAAGAATTTACTTGGACTTTAGTTTGGTTAAATTTGGTTTACTCTGGTAACTTATGTAAACGAGATCTCTCTTCTGTCAACGTTCCTTAATGTGTATGTTCCTATATAGTTATGTAACAATGAAACTATTATATACTGATGCATATAAAGTACATTGGAGAACAACATTCTTTTGTTAATTACTAGAGCTGTGCGGGTACCCAGATCCACCCCCGATCCTAGGATCCTCGCAGGATACGAATTTGTCAAATGATCTTATTCGCAATATTCCTATATGTGGCTAATGTAGATAATTTACTAAGATCTAGATAGTACACTCTCCATTCTATGGCCTCAATATTAGGAAGTATTTGATCTCTACAGATCTGACCCGATTCGTATCCTCGGCAAGTTTAGAATCCGCACAGCCCTATTGTTTTAACAATAATTAATTTGATTAGTTTGCCAGACAATGTTGCATTCGAAGAAATCCTGGTTAAAAGGGTTACCGAAGTACAAGTACATGAATATCGCGACTGATTATTTTCGTTCAAAATCATTTTGTTTATCTGTTTAAACATTTTTAACACGTGTTGTTGTTTTAAAAATGCAAATGCAATGCTCTCTTTTATCATTGAAATTGCATTTCAACTTTAAGCACAACTTTTAATTGAAATGACTCAACAAAGCAACATTTTGTGCGCAAATTCAATTAGGATCCATAGGCCCTGTTAACATTTCTACCGCTCGATTTCTGAGATAGATTTATCATTTAAGTAAATGTACGAGCTTTTGAGTTGTTCATGTACCTATGCATAGGTACATAGCTATGTGCCGTTAAAGATGTAAGCAAAACTCTACCTTAAAACAACCCTCTTCCACACCCCATCTTAATATCATTGAATGCCACTAATGCATACATAGTAAAGAAGACCTTCCAAGGCATAAATCACTCCACATATAAACACGCAGTACACTCGGAATGACGTCCAAAACGCATTATATCCTTTCTTCAATGAGAAAAAGAGCTTTTTGTTCCAAATTGATCCTGTCATGACATGAATAACTCAAGATGCGAAATAGGTCGAAGCGGGATGTTAATCGAGCCAAAAGTCCATTCATCATTCACAAAGTTTTGGCAATAAATTCCAACTTTGTCCACGCAACAAACTTTGAAAACGTCATCATAGAACAAACAAAACGTATCTCATGACAAAATAGTTTCTTAATTCATCCCCAGGTTGTCATACGTAGACATGCACTCGGAGCAGATGTGTCACCATTCTGAACATCCATTTTAGACCTAATTATCGCTTTTTCCTCCTACAGTGTTTCCTCCAATATAGTGTCATGTCCTCTCGTGAGAATGAAATAATCGCCGGTCACAAAAACCAATGCATACGAAATGACCATTCATTTATTCCAGCTCACTTTTTGCGATCCCTTCGCTCCCCGTCAGAGGGCAGCAGCCACTTCCTAAGACCCCTCCGCGCGGTGCCGTTGGAGGGCACCATGGAGGATGACCGCCGGGAGGAGGAAGAGGCGATGACCTCGGCTGAGGACTTGCCCGTCCTCCGCGAATCCCGCGCCCCCGGCAGCAGCAACGTGGCGCACTTCCTGCGCTCCCTGCGCAGCCCCGCCGATAACAACGCGCACTTCCTCCGCTCCCTCCGGAGCAGCCAGGAGGAGTCGGACGACATGGACGGCGGCTACATCTCAGACTTCTCCTCCAACGAGAACAAGCGGAACGCGCACTTCCTAAGGTCGCTCCGCAGTCCGGGCAACAACGCGCATTTCCTGCGGTCGCTACGCAGCCCCGCGGAGAACAACGCCCACTTTCTGCGGTCGTTGCGGAACCCGCACTTCCTGCGCGCGCTGCGCGGCGTGAACCACTTTCTGCGGCCGCTGCGCTCCTCGAGCGAGGAGATGATGGCGGCGGACTACGACGGCGGTCCACAGTTTGCAGAACAGATCAAGAGGTCCAACAGTCATTTCTTGAGGTCGCTTTAAGTTACAATTGGAAGATGGGTTTTCTTAATTATTGTATATTTAAATTGTATTTACCTTGTCGAAACAAGATAAACTTTAAGCTGCCTTATACAGGTACTCCATAGAAGGGGAAGAAGAAGGTCTTTGAAAACATATTCGGTGACATTAACTCTATTTCCTCTCAAGGCGAAATGAAAACAATATGCATCAGCCTTTTTCTCTCTCTCAGTTTCTTCTTCACCCTTTGACTTCTGTATATTCTTCTTCTTCTTCCACTCTTTAGACCCTTTGCTGGAACTAAAACAAAACGAAGTACAATGACACCATCGCCGAAAAGGAACCTGAAAAGACACAAGGTGAAAAAATAAGCCCAGAAAAAGACGCTGCTGGAAGGAGGAGAAAAGAAGAAGAAAAGTAACGGGAAATTGCGTCTGCGCCACATTCGTTTTTGGCACATTTTGCTGATATTATGGTAAGAAGTTTGTAAGTCATTTTGTATCACACACAACAATGTTTGGAACACGTCTTTCTTCGGGTTTCGGAGGACAGTTTAACTTAAATTATTACGTGCAAATGTTACATTTTATTAACGATGTCTATTATAAACCGTTGTTTGAAACAAAAGAGTGAAGGAAACAATAATAAAGATATGCCAGCCATCATTTACTGCTAGAGGTCAAGAAAATGCGTACTCTGCTTTATTCACTGGTTGTAAATGACTGTTTTATTCATACGCAGTTACTCCTATTTACATCCTTATTCGTTTGCCATGACGCACAGTGGGATGCTAGAAAAAAATGGGAAAAGTCTTGACCTGGGATCGAACCGGCTTCTGGCCGGACTGGTCACCCATCCAAGTGCTAACAGGGGCAAAAAAATGCTTAACTTCGGTGATCACATTAAGGTCCGCAGACACAACTTACGATGTCTCCTACAATGCTAACATATGAACAAAGCTGGGTACTTTCTTCAATGTCAATGTCCGGTAGCAGTGTGGTTTATATTTTTATAGTATGCATGGTTGTAGGCTCAAATTCAGGCACTACCAATGAAAACACACCTAAAGGTAGGGCACAGAAGCGCAACCTCGTTTTTGTCTTCTATGTCAGCTTATGACTGAAGTGAGGACATCAAATATATGTGACAAGCCAGCCATGCAGAGGCAGAGAAATGGAAGACTAGTCCGGATGCTTCTTTAAGTCACAAATGAAGCTGAGAAGAGAACTAACCAAGGAGCATGGGTCTATAATAAACTTTATTATAGACCCATGCCAAGGAGTTTATATGCCTGGTCCATATGACTGAAGCAGACCCTGAGGCCGAGTCTGCCAACAGATGTTTCTCTGCTGTCAACTCCTTCCTCAGTCCTATATGCGACAGTTGGCTTGCAGTAACGATTTTCTTTGCCCTACCCTTTATATCTACTTTCATTGGGCACTACATTTTATTTGAGAGTGGATTAATGTTGGCAGCATTAATTTAATGAAAAAGTTCATTTTTTTGAAGTTGTCTATGTAGCTGTGTGGTTAAGAGTCTTGGCTATGGATAGCCTGTATCCAGGTTCAAGCCCATTCAGTTCATTAATTTTTTACAAGGGCAGCATAAAGTTGGTAGGATAACTATATTGGAAAAGAGTCCATGTTTAGTGTTCTTCTCTCTAGCTGTGTGGTTAAGTGTCTTGGCCATGGAGAACATGGGTCCAGGTTCAAGTCCAGGTGCTTCATTAATTTTTATACATGAATATTTAAGTTGGTAGGATAAATTTATTGGAAAAGTGTCAATGTTTGGTGTTCTTCTCTCTAGCTGTGTGGCTAAGAGTCTTGGCTGTGGAAAGCATGGTTGTTGGTTCAATTCCTGGTGTGTCCAAACTTCATTGGTCTTCTTGATTGCCTTGTTCTTCTTGTTCTTCTGGTTCTTCTTGAACTTCTTGGTGTCTTCTTGAGTTTGAGTCTTCTATTGTCTTCTTTGTGTGTGTGTGTGAAAATTTCTTGTGGCCTTGAGTGTGTGTGAACACCAAACCAATTTATCTATGGGGATGAGTGCAGGTGAGGTGCAGATTATTCTTCGTCCTCTATCTCGCCGAGGTAAGAAGGTGCTTAGGCATCTGTGTTCCTCTCCCCTGACCAAATGGAGGATTGCAAAAGTGGTTATTGCTCCGTGAGTGGGATGTTGGGCCAGTTCGTTCATTCGTTCAGGCGCCGACTGTCCAGAGCTATATATAACAGCACCGGGAGGGTGTGTGGAATAGTGGGCAATCCAAAAGGAGGTCAAATACTTTTTGCCACTTTATTTTAAAGTTAAAATTAGTGGCAGCCTGTCTGTGTTGGCTGTGGGAGGTACAGTGGTAGAAGAAAAGACTTGTATCAATGTTTATTGTTGTTATTGTTTATTGCTCATTATTACTTTCCCAGCTGTAGTACTATGAACAAAAAATATGTACAAAATTAAATTAATAGATATTAAATTATCTTGGTTACAGTATGCATAAAAAGGAAGGAAAAAATACTTTACCTGGTATCGATCCAAGTCCCGACCAGTTATTAAAGGCAAAATGAGCTTTGAAAAGTGGTCACCTTACCACTATGCCAAACATTCTTACTTTAAAAATATTGCAAAAAATGTAATGCCTATAAAAACTCGCACTAAGGTGTTTGTAGCTCCGTCTGGCGGATGAATTAATGCTAAAAAATAGCCGCCTTCTGGAGTCTGCTATAAGAACAACAGTTTTTTTCCTCCTAATAAGTGCAACCTACAATGCCATAAAATGTCCGCATGCCACTGCCATGAGGAAGCTAAAACCATAAAGTATATCACCATCTTCTTCTTCCACCGGGACTTTTTCGTGAGGGAGATTTACTGCCAAATACTGTTTATATGGACGGGATTAACACGATCTTCTCCGCGGAAGTGATTAGAGACTTTGTCATCTGCTTTAGTAGTGATAATAATAATGTTAAGAAGCGATCATCATGAGTTTGCAACTTTAGCATCGTCCAGATAGAGACTTTACACGTTTCAGGGTCACATTAAAGCCATGTTAACATTGTTCCAAAGACGTGAATGGTCTAAGCAAACAGTCTGATATCCACTTGTTGAGACTGAAATGGACACTTGAAATTGTATAATTACGCAGCAGCAGTGGTGTCAACACTTAACACGCACAAGTAGAAGGAGGTAAAATTAGCAGTTATTTGTTAAAAGGAAGCAAATAAGTGGTGGTATGTAAATGACACACTTGAACTTCAGCTTCCTTCCTGAAGATATATCATTATAGTCATTCTGGGGAAGTAAGTGATTATCTAACTGTGCACAAGTCGGTTCGGATATGGGCGGATAGAATTATTAACAGTGAAATAATCCAGAAGTTAAAAGTTGCGAGTCATTTGACAGTTGTCTTGGAATGTTGGCTTATTCAAATGCTTCTTCCTACATTGTCCACCACCTGTAGAGTTATTATTAATACAGTACGTCAATGGTGTAGTCCGGAATATACGTGCAGTGTATGTCATTATGCATAATTAACCCCTGTTGTTGTTCACTCTCTTTGAGATGAGCTTCTCAATGGACTTGTTATGGCGCTCTATTCATTTTTTCAGACGGATGTTTTGGGTGGGAAAATTTGGTTCTTCTGGAATGAGGAAGAAAAAATACAACACAAAAGCGGAATGTAGGTATTACGTGCGCTATTATGTCGCATAATTAGTCAGCAGGAAGAAATGCATCTGCATTTATCCTGATATGCGGGAGCTATTAGTTTGAATTTAATAAGGGTTTAACACGCTCACCCCGTTTATCCTTTGTACGACGTTTTAAACCAAATCTTGGTTTAAATTATGCATAAATAATTGCGTCAAACACGTATGTTTCAAGCTATTGATTTACTTTGAAATGCATTTTGTCGTCTCCTTTATTAGCCAGATAAAGGCCAAGAACAGCATTTGCAAGGTCAAACTTGCATAGTGATGCCAAGGCATAAAATGCATGGAGAGAGATAAATAAATGTACCTTTAAAACAAGATCATAAAACTCGGAAGCAAGAAAAAGTATATTTTTCTCCATTGATTGATTTCATTCATGTAACAAAAGGAGAGAAAAGGAAGCAGGAAAAACTTCCTTTGAACCCCACAAAAGAATACTAATCGTGTTTTCCCACCTTCAGACAGAGAATGTATATAGCGTAATTAATCCATAGTCCTATTTACACCGAGAAGATGATGAAGAATTTATCCATCGTCTTGTATATTCGTGCAATAGCGCGACGCCTTCCCGCGAAAATCCCCGCGCGTTTGCGTCTATTTTTCCTACGCGCGTATTTTGCGCGTACAGCTCAAAAATGCTCCCTTCAGTTGCGTCACAGCAGAGGAAGAAGGCAAATAAACAAGATCGACTTTGTTGTGATAGTTTCATTATTGTTTGTGTTGCCGCCGGTCACAAGTCCTTGATTCAAGAGTGACACTAAGAAGGGCCTTTTAAGTGGTGGCCTCTTAACGTTTTCCTCTCGTCCCATAAAATATCGTGGGCCAAACAAGCGTTCTCTATTTCCGACAACTTTTTTGAGTGTTGCTACCTATTGAGAATTTTGCCGGGGTCGTCGTCGTTATAATACTGATAAGAAATAACTCAAGGTTTCAGTGCAGTTTCGGATACGAGAGGGTTGAGAGATGGAAGTATAATAATAACTTTGAAGGTTGAAGTTTGAGTTCGGCGAAGAGAAACTCAGCTGCTGTGCACAGTGTGGTCAATTAGACATTCCGTGTCTGAATGAGAGAGATACGTGTGCAAAAAGACGCCCTTCCAAGACATTAAATCCGCATATATCATCATCATCATCCCAACATGAAAACAATAAAGGTACTCGTAGAATACACAGTGGAGGTCATTTTATACATTTATTCTCGCTAACTCATGTTTTGACCCTCAAAACGTTTTCTTCTCACATAATAATTTCTGATAAAAGAGTTGCATTGGTTTTGGCAAGGAGGTGGAAAAAGGGAGAAAGAAAATGCTGCCCTCAAATTTACACGGGAAAATTTTCTGACCGCTGTTTCTATGTCGGTCAGAATACTACGATGATTGTAAGCACCTTTTTCTATACTCTTGTTTGTAAAGTAACACTTCAATACATTGGCAAAATCACTTTTGTATGCAGTTATAGTTGTACCTTATGAATGGTAGAAAACGTTGTAATGCACTGAGAACATGATTAGCTGTGATCTAGACGTAGACCGCGTAGTAATGTGGCCGTAAAATGGCCTAGTCAGAACGTTGTTGGCACCTATTTCACTGCCACACTTAATTCTCAAAACATATCTTATCTATGATGCCAAACTGGGGAAACAAATTTTCAAAAAAAAAGAAATGGTCGAACTACTTTTCTTGTTTCAGCTTCTAAATTGACGCAATTAGCATCATTTACAGCATTTAACAAAACCGTTTTTGCCTCGTTATTTTCATACGACAGCATCATTTTTCTTTCTTTCAATGCATTCATGCATACAAGACGACTCTCCAAAACGGTTTCAATCAGTGACGTATGTACACACCAACAGAAACGATATAAAAAGAGATCTTTGTCAGCGATAAAAAGTCTTTTGTAAGAACATTCGTCATCAATAGCTTAGGTCACAAGAAACGAATGGAGCATTTCTCAGGTTAAAATTTTAAACTGATTCCTAATTTCCAATGAGGGCAAAAAATAAGGGTGAAAAAGTGTATCAGTCGCTGTTACATCATACAAGTGCTTGGTTGACAACGACCATGTACGTGTTAATAGATTCGGAGCAGATATAGTTCTACCTCCCATAAGAGAATATCTTACAATCTATGCAATAAACTGCATGCTGTCTTTGTAGCATAAGATATTTGAGGTTAATTTTCATTCACAAATGAAGATTTGCTTACAGTAGCCTGGTTTTACAAGAGCAAGCAGGGGTTAAATACCAGTTTCCTGCCAATAATGTCTCATGGTCCACTGCCCACAACCATTTTCACTATTGATATGAAGAGGAGGAGCTGGCATGATGACTTTGACTGGAGAACGAACTGATTACACTTTCTATATAATTTCTCATCCCATCCGAATGCACTCATCTGTTAATTGGAGTCGAAAAAGGCGTTTCCGCGTTTAAAAGACAACAACAAATGTGTCTTCATAATGTTCTTTCTTTTCAGCCCCAAGTTGTGTCCTTGCTTCTCTTCCTGCTGCTCGTTGTAGCTCCAGATCATCACAGCGTGGAAGGAATTCAGATTCTAGAGGACTTGATTCACTTCAAAGAAAACTTGCTCAAGGGTAAGATAATAATGAAACAATATATGCAGGTGATGAAATGAGCTTATCGAAAGATGGAGACGGTGGTATTTCTCAAAAATGCATTAATTGTGTGTCAGTTACGTATATAAATGGTGTGAATGTTCTATAAATCGGTTAAAATAATGAAATTCGTGCGAGAGAAAGATTAGAGGCGGAATTGAACCGCTGATTTCCAGGAGAAATTTCACACAGTCAAAATAACAGTATACAAGATAAGAAGATGGGAGAGGGTAGTAGAAAAAGTTCGGCTTTGCTCTTGAACTTGGAAACTAATAGAAAATGAAGCTCGCCTATTTGGAAGCTAATATTTGGCACTTAATTGAAAAAAGTAGTTGCATCTTCTCGTCTGGTACGAGCTGTGAAAATCAGCCATGCAGCAAAAACGCAGTGTTTAAAATGCCTTCTTTTTGGAGATGTCACAAGTTGCACTTCATTGATCAGAATCTGTATCTGAATGATTCAGGAATTTTATGGATACAAGGAGCCATAAGCTATTGACGTATTTACACCGTTCTTGAACCAAATCGCCAAATGAAGAATCTCTTCTAATCCTTTTTTTCCAGGGCTGTTCGGCAAAGATGACAATTGCGGCTGCCCCTGCCGCGAGTACTACGTGCCTCGCTGCGAGATGGAATACGTGCAGCAGTGCTCATACGACCACTACGAGGAGAAGTGCACCTCCGTGCCGGTCCACGTGGTCAAGAAGTCCGTTGAGAAGGAGTGCTCCCTGTGCCGGAAGTACCACGAGACCGTGGTGGTGAACAAGTGGGTGAAGGAGTGCAACCCGGTGTACGACGAGAAGTGCAAGACCAAGTATGACACGCACTGCACGCAGGAGACGAGATGCGTCATGATCTATCAGACGGTGTGCAGTACGGGCGGAAAGCATATTGGCCATGGGGCAGGGAGTGGTGGCTATGGCTCCGGAGGAGGAGGAGGGTATGAGTCGCAACAGTGCTCCAATGAGGTGAGATAACATTGGCTTAATTCACATATGCTCGATGATTCAATGATGCAATGAAAAAATCTTATAAAATAGGACTACCAATGCCTTCACTATAAATCAATTAGTGCAGTAGATGCAGTTCTTACATACTCGAATATGGTTTTGCTTTTGGCAGGACATCTCCTCTCCTTGTCTGCGAGGGCAGAAAGTTTTATTGTACGTGACTCTACGAGGGCTTCAGGGTTAGGAAAGGAGAGAAAAAATATTTGAAACCGTTCAGAAATGTAGGATGACGATAACGTTTTAAGGATACAGTTAACCCTTCCAAAAGACAAGTTTCCCTTTTAAATGGTTCTCCTCCTTGCATTAAGACTGAATTCTTTGTTTACGTTTTTGCCCTCCAAATTATGCAATTTTCTAATGGACTGACAAAAAATAATTTCCTCGTGCAATAATTGCCCAGAGCTGTCGTGAAAAACATTATTATGGGACAATTACTTCTGACTGATGATTAAATGCGCATATCAAGATTCTACTCTTTGACTTTCCATCATATCTTGGATGAAAGAAGAACATTGAAGGTTAATTTATGCCATCATTTTCTTTTCTACTCTGTTTGTTCAGTTTCTTCTTTCTAACGCTATCTAACACATAGAAATATATTTTAACCCAGATATTAGACAAAATTGATTAGTGCATCATGACAAAAAGAATGTCTTTTTGTGGTGGAATGCGTAAACTCTGGTTTTTAATATAATCCGCAGGCGGTCGCCGCATAATATCATAGTAGGAGCTAAAATGTCAATATTTGCACAGTCTCTGATGACTCCAAAATCCCCTGTTTTCACAAATGAGCTATTGACTCTCAATTTCATGGTCATCCTTATGCAATCAGACCTGTGGTTTCTTTGCAGCCCCGTCGACACTGCTACCCAGAGACCAAGTGCCACAAGACGCCCAAGACTCAGTGCGTGCCCGTCAAGAAGGAGAAGTGCAACAAGGTGCTGAGGGATGTGCCTGAGCAGCAGGAGCGGCAGCAGTGTCTGCCCTTTGAGATGAATGACCAGCAGTTGCAGGCGCTGACAAATCAGGACCCGTGTGCTGGCAGGGCGGCCGGTTTCCAAGTAAGATCCAAGTCATCCAACTTACAACTAAGAATAAACAAATATCCACAACATATTTCAGGCCGTTGGTCATGATGGCAACTTCCATGGACATGGTCACGGAGGTGGCGGCGGCGGTTCAGGGTATGGAGCCCCGTCAGGGTTCGGAGGAGGGTCTGGATACTCAGCTCCCGCGACAGGGTCGGGATATGCGGCTCCAGATCAGGGATATAATGTGCCAACAGGTCCAGGGTATTCAGCCCCCACTGGCACCGGATACGCGGCCCCAACAGGTCACGGAGGCCACGGAAGCAACCACGCTACAGGCGGAACCGGCTATGCAGCACCCATCTCGACCGGTTATGGCGGAACAAGTGGCATCCGCTCAGCCAACCAGAACAACTACCACAGCGGTGGAGGTGGAGCCAGTTTAGCCGCACTGGCAGTGCCAGACCCGTACGCCCAGAGCGGCCATACATCCACCACAACGGGCTTCACCTCGTTCAGCAGTCCGCAATCCCACGCCGTCAGCAACGGCTACACCACAGGCTTCAGCGTGAACGGCAACGACGCGTACGGGAGCTCGTTCGACGTCGGGCCGGCGCACCACCACCACACGCGGCAGACGACGCTCGCGGACACGTTCTTCTCCTCCACGGGCACGACGTTGACGCCGCACTCGACCGCGGCATCTGCGGCATCGACCAATGTGGTGCACAACCCAAACAACCCGTTTCTGCGGCAGAACCACCGGCGGAACATTGAGCTGAGTCAGGACGTCGGGTGGAGACCGATTGCGAAGCCGAGCGGACTCAAATGAGCTGCTTCCAGTGACGTATTCAAGTGTGCCAATGTCGTATTATTCTCAACAGTGTATAATTACGTATGCAGAATATCTTTTTGCGGAGATGAAGTAATAATATATATATACCAGATGATCTTTATGTGTTTTGTATGTACATATCTATCGGAAGTGGCCTTGAAAATCGCACTTGCTTCTTCTTCCACCGTACTTATAATTGGTTGTTTCATTTATTTTCACTGGGTGCCAATTTCTACAACTGTTCGAAGGTTAGTTGAACTTATTTCCAGGCCAATTAAAGCAGAAAGAAGAAGAAAAGGGGGATGTTTAAATCTATATTGAGGAAGAAGTTATAACTTTTTGTTAAATTAAGGCGTGGCGAAAATTGCTAAGATCACATTTAATGATTTTACTTGTTTGTTGATAGATTAGCAAACACAAGAGGAAAATGAGCAAAACCGTCTTGGCTGGAGAGTGAAAATATATTTCTAAAAATCAAGCCATCCTCTTCCAAACCGACTTTAATTCGTCTCAAGGCCACACCCGTAAAATTATATTCCAACAATTGAGCAACGAAAAACACGACGATGCAAATGGTCGACTTCCAGGAAGAACTTTTTCACAATTGTGGCTTCTGCGCATTTATATTATACGGATAAAATGGAGGAGTAAAAAGGTGCCCCATATTCCGTTTCCGGAAATGTACGTCGTTTCTTAATCCAATTATCATCAAAGCCGCAAAGAAGATCGAAAACCACTTTGACACGATCGCTAAAAAAGGTAAACCACGGGCAACGTCGACTTCCTGAAAGTGTCCAAAGTCGTTAATCGTCGTAATTATTGTCTGTTTCTCCATCGTTTTAAAATGACAAAATGAGATTTTCTCCTTTTCGAAGCATCTCATTAAGAATTGAACTTGAAAATAAGAGCACCACGGCCATTAGTCGGAAATAGAAACAATAGAGACGGCCGTACAGGTTAAACATAATATTTGAGAACTTTGCTCAAGCATGCAGCAAAATTGCTCTTTTTGCTCTTGAACCAAAAAAAAAGCTTCTGTGGCAAAATTGCATATTAGTAAATAAAAAGTGATGGGACCATAAATCGTATCACGTTTGTTTTATTAACTCTTCAAAGAACACTCATGCTCATAACACGGACTTGCTCGCCCCCAGAGCAAACACCTTCACATCCTTGTCGCCCACATGGAACTGAAATCGGCCGCACTCACCGCTCTCAAGCCACTCGAAACGAAAGTTCCCGCTCACATTGGCGGACAGTCCCGTGCTCAGCGGCCATGCGGACACACTCAGCCCGCTGCTGGACGTCAGATACTCGGTCAAGCAGGCCAAGTCTTCGTCCACCCGGGTCAACGTGACCAAACTCAGCTGTTGGAATTCGATACCCAGCTGCTGTAGGTACTTGATGAACACGATTATATCTTCGGGCGCAGCACCCATGGTGTGCAGGAGCGATAACTTATCCACGATAAGCATGGTACCGCCGGAAGAAAAGGCCTCAACATGCCGTCTTATGGAGAGGTAGAGCTCTTTTAGCGGATCAGACATGCCCTTCCTGCCCACAAAGTCAAAGGCACTGCCGCCGCCACCACCCTCCGTCCGTCCATATGACTCTGCCAGCTCTTTCAGTCCCTCAATAAACACCAGCCGGCCCGCGTCCTTTGCCTTGACCAGGTTGACGCCGAGCTTCATGGCCACTGCGTGATAGTGTCCGATTGACTGCTCCAGTCCAAGAAACACCACATTGCTGTTGCTCTTGAGGGCATGCGAGAGGAAGTGGTGGATGAGGAAGGAGCCGGCGAGGGGCTCGTCCTCCTCCAGGATGGACACGGTCAGCCCGGAGAGGCTCGTGCGTTGGTCTAACTTGAGTGCAGAGTGGAGCTCGGGAAACATGGTGGGGCTGAAATTATATCAAATATTTTATATCACTGGAGCTCCAAGTTAAACGTTACTACACATAATGTATATTCTAAAATCCTATTATTACACTGGGTTAAATTCTTGGGTCTTTGAAACCCTTAATTGGAACAGCACTGATGTACCACTCATAATCGTCTTCTAAACTCATCACATCCAGATTCAAATCCTCGACAGCACTCTTCTTATCTTCAGATCCGGTTATCAATGGCATTCTCCTCTCATAAAGGGGCGTGGCGACACTGTCACGCCCATGTCCGCGTTTTGACCACGCCTTGGCACTGGCGCACGGCGTTTCAATCATCTCCACGCACAGCGGCTTCAACACAGGCGAGTCGTCCAAGGTTGCTGCCTTGTCCCTGTCTTGATCTAAAAGCCGTTTTACACTCTTCGACGGGCATGGGGTGCACATGTCCATGGGAACGGGCGTGTATGTCGCCCTGGGAGGCTTCTCCGTCGTCATTGGAGTGCCGAAGAGGATCCGCCTCTTGGGATCGACGCCAGGTGTAGCACAGCAGTTCAGCTTGAACTCTGTGACCTTCCCTCGCTGCAAGTTGGAGTACTCTGGCTTCGGGATGAGCCAGTTCTCCAGCAAGTCCACCTCCGTCTTCTTCTTTTTCTTTATGGCCACGAACATGTTGGCCACCTGGATGCGCTTCCCCATCCTCTCGAAGAGAGCGTCGTGCGTCACCATGGCTCGGAACAGCTGCAACGTGGCTCGCTTGGTCGCCGTCTGATTGGCTGTATCCCCATTGTCGCCTACATGGCCTGACCATAGCACAGCTCCTCTGGGCGGGTACAGATGGTACACCTCTCTGGGCGACACTGGTGTGGCACCGAGTAGGAACGAGATGACCTCAATGTCAGGCCCGTGTTGCTCCACCTCGTCCTTGAGATTGGATAACAGCAGCTGGAAGCGTTGAACAAATTCCGACGCCTGACGAACGAACTTTTTGAGCTTGTTGAGCCTTTGCACGCGCTCCTTTCTTCTCTTGATCCTGACCCTGGGGCCAATGGCGTCGTCCATGAGATCGCCGCTGCTTTCTGTGTCCTCCTCCACCTCCTCCATGTGCCTGATTGTGTTCTTTGCCGTGTTGAGTTCCTTGTTGAGCACTTCCCACTGCAGCGGCATCTGTCCCCGCTGCACCATGACGTTCTGCAGCAGGCTTGCCGACAGCGCCGACAGGGTGGCCGAGGACAGCGCCGTCGTGGACAGGGACACGGACAGGGTGAGCAGTGAGGGCGAGGATGAGTGGAAGGGCATCCTCATGGAGGTCGTACGCCGTATACGCGTACGGCATGCACAACAGAGGGAGGAGCGGACGTCGACGGAGTCGGAGGCGAACCGGCGAGATTTTACGGAAGTTTGTTTTGAAATTTTGTTAATTCTGTTCTGTTGACTGGTCATAGACCAAAAACATGTTATTTTTCTATGGACTGGTCACTGTTGACAGTTTTCAGGTCGAAAGAATGGCGCAACAGTCCCAAATTTTTGATATCGGATTTAATATCGGATTAAGCTACTATTTAGTAGAAAAAATTTAAATGAAGTTTGCAGCCTAATTCATTCCTATTTTATTTTTAAAAGTTACTTAACTTGACTTAGTTGACGAGACCCAAACCATTCCAGTGATGTTAACTAACCGGAGTTTCGAATTTTGTATGTGTGCCCCCTCATTCCATCTCCTTCCTCAGCGGGTGGAGCGGGAAAAAAGGCAGAAAACAACTCACTTTCGTCATTTTCGTAACAAACAAGTCGAAACTCGCCCTCAGGAACGAATTTGTCTCTACTCAGTGCTCCACTGCTCCACTGCTCCACTATCAACGTGACTTTCACCACCAATTGTTAAATCAGCTGACATCAGCCTAGCCAGCTTACTGTCTGTCCAACTCTCAGGACTCAGCTGAGTCAGCTCATAGGAGAAAATTCCGTGGCTGGATCACGAAACCTCCAGACACTTGTAATCATTTCCATTTTACCAGTAGCGGGTACTCCTGACTTGTATCAATAACACAAATATAGTTTCCGTTTCCATTTCCGTTTCCAGGTCAGCACTACACAGTATACCAGAAGCAGCTAGCTACTCCTGACTTGTATCAATAACACAAATATAGTTTCCGTTTCCGTTTCCAGATCAGCACTACACAGTTTACAAGTAGCAGCTACTCCTGACTCTTGTATCTAATTTAGTACATAAATATAGTTTCCGTTTCCATTTCCGTTTCCAGGGCAGCACTGCCCAGTTTACCAGTAGCAGCAGCAGCTGCTACTCTGGAATCTTGTATA
>LR138298.1:9293-29639 GCA_900659605.1 Tisbe holothuriae | reverse complement strand
CCCTAGTGCTACTGACAAACTGACAGAAACACAGGGTCAGCTGATTTAACAATTGGTGGTGAAAGTCACGTTGATACTGCTCCACTGCTCCACTGGCACCCACTCACCACTCACCATGTCGTCGTTACTCCGCCCTCTTCTCTCGTGGTCACAAGCAAAACTCAACAGCCTCACCAGCCGGAACACCCAAACCACGAACGACACACGGGGCACACAAGGCACACAGGGCACACTGGGCACACTGGGCACAGCCGGAATGGAAACCGAAACTACGACCCCGGACGACAAGAGACAAACCAGCCTGCAGGAAAAGAACGCCTTCCAGGTGAAGAAGCGCCCCACGCCAGTGCTCAGGGAGATCCGACTGGACCAGCAGCTGAAGATCTCGGCATTCTTCCAGCCCAAGAGGACGGCGGACAAGGACAAGGAGAATCCCCTCAGCAGCAGCAGGGAGAGCAGCCAGCCCAAGGTGGTGGTGGCGACAAAGTCATTCTACAACGACAAAACGGCCAAGGACGACATGACGAGGCAGCAGAACAAGAACAAGAGCTTCGAGGAGGCCGGGCCGGAGTTCAAGGCCATGGACCTGGTCTGGGCCAAGCTGGAGGGCTACCCGGAGTGGCCAGCACTCATCTGCAACTGTCCCACCGAGAGGACCTTCTGGAATGAAGACGAGCTGCACGTGCAGTTCATGGACGACCCTCCCTCGAGGGCGTGGCTGCAGAAGGGCAAGGTACGTGCACTCACAGAGGACCCCGCGGGGCTAGAGAAGCTCAAGAAGGGCAAAGGGCAGAAGTACAAGAAGCAGTTCAACGAAGCCTTGGACAAGGGGAAGGAAGCCGTTTCCATGTCCGTGCCAGAGCGGTACAAGCTCATCAAGGTCGAGATGATGAAGGCTCAGGCTCAGAATGACTTCTCCACCGAGGATCTGTCCGATGGCTTCTCCTCCGATAAGGATACGGAGGAGTACGTGGCCGAGGACGAGCAACCGGTCATGGAAAATGAGGAGACCGAGGAGGCGAAGGAGATGCGAAAGCGGCGGCAGGTGAGGGCCGTGCTCAGGGAGATTGTGGGCGTCAAGGCGGACCTGGACAAGCAAGGTGCGAGCTCAAGCAAGGCGCCGACATTCAATCTCAAGAGGAGAAGGAGGAGCTCGCTTGCGAAGCCTCCGGGAAAGAAGAGGAAGGAGGACGACGAGGAGGAGGAGTGTGATTCGGGGAGTGAGGAGAGTGAGGACGAAGATATGGAAGTTCAGTACGATGACGAATCCGACGACAGCACCTACGCTGAGGAGAGCAAGACGAAGAAGAAGCAGGACCTACGAAAGAAGAAGGGGGCAGCTAAGGTGCCCAAGCCCGTGGAGACGGAGGAGCTGTCCGAGTACGAGCTGCTCCGACTGAGGAACATTGAAGAGCGCCGGCGCGCGTTCGAAGAGCTCGACATTTCCAGCGCTAAGCAGCGAGTGTCGATGGGCACCAGCAGGGGCGGGGGCGCTTCCAAGGCCGCGTACTCGAAGCGAGGTCTGGCTGCAGATGCTGGGAAAGCCAAGCAGCAGCAGCAGCAACCGGAGCCAGATGCCGTCAAGAGAAGGAGCCTCAGGATTCAGAACATTGACGCGGATTCCGGGCTCCAGCTGCCGGGCAAGGAGCCAACCCTGTTCGGCGCTACCAAGGAGGTGGAGAGGGTGGCTCTGCCGCTAGCAGCGTATGGCATGGCGGAGCTCAGTGAAGTTTCCGGCATGATGGAGGACGCGGATGAAATCGAGGCCAAGTTGGAGATGATGAGAGGCGTGGTGGAGCTGAATGTGCCGGAACGCGAGAACGCCGAGCCCAGTCTGGGGACGGACATTGCCGAAGGTTTGAGTGGCCTAACTATCAACGTGAGTACATTCCTGTTAAAAAGCTAGATAATTATTTTACATTTTTATCATTTTCAGACTGAGCGCGTTGCCAAGGTTGTCCCGTGGCGCATCTTCTCCATGGCCGTGCACCCGAACAACGATAAGCTTCTGGTCGCCGCTGGCGATAAGACCGGCTGCCTCGGCCTCTGGAACGTCGCAGACACCACGTCCGATAAACACGGTGTCCAGAACTTCCTTCCGCACAAGGCGCCCATCAGCTGCCTCTCGTTCAGCAGGTACGACAGCAACCAGCTCATCATGTCCAGCTACGACGGCTCTCTCCGTGTTCTCGACTTGGTGAAGGAAAAACTCATCCCGGTGTGCGGCGTTCAAAGCGGGTCGTTCTCCTACCACAAAGAGATGGACGCCAACACGTTGGTGGCGTCCACTGGCAGTGATGGCATCGTGGCTACGATTGACCGCCGTGCACCACCCAACTCAGGCTTCGTCGGCCAGCTCGTTCCTTTCGCCGGCAAATGCTCCGTCAAAACTGTTGACCTGCACCCGCTGAACCCCGACCTCCTCATGTGCTGCAACAATAAGGGCGGCATGGCGCTGTACGACCTGCGCATGTCCAAGGGAGCCGGCAAGACCTCGGACAAGCTGTTGGAGTTCACTGGCCACAGCCGCAGTCTGTCCAGCGCGTTCTTCTCCCCTCTGACCGGGTCACGCGCCTGCTCCGTCAGCTTCGATGACGTGATCAACGTCTACGATACGTCATCGCTCGGCAGCGCCATCAAGGGACCCAAGCTGAGCCCGCTCAAGAGCATCAAGCACATCAACCAGACGGGCCGGTGGCTGACGACGTTTAAAGCAGAGTTCCATCCACTGCGGGAGGATGTGTTCTTCGTGGGAGCGCTGGAGCAGCCGAGGCGGATCGACGTGTTCAGCGGGGACGGCGAGCGGCTGCCGACGCTCCGAGGGGAAGAGCTGAACTCGGTGCTGTCCATTGTGAAGTGCCACCCGACGATGAACGCCGTCGCGGGAGGGAACTCCTCCGGAAGGGTGCACGTCTTTATGCAGGACTAAAGCGTCGACTTGTGATCAAAGAATTTTACTTAACCTCATGCTTGTGATTGATTCTGGAGAATGTTAGATGCAAGAAGTTGCAAACAAGCTACTTTAAGTGTTTCACGTATGTGCTCTGTAAGAATAAGACAATGGAGTAACCTTGGGATATGTCATAATTTTAGTATAAGCCCAGTTTATTTGTTTCATGACGATTATCCTTCCTTACTCAATATGGCATGGAAACTTCAGAGAATAACTAGAGTGAAGTTAATTCAGAATTTATTCTTTTAAATATTGAGTTGCCTCTATTAAGGATGTCAGTATCGTTTTTGCACAACATAAGAAGAAAGACGTGTATGGATAATAAAACAAAACTTCTACAATTTCTTGATATTCTAGTCTCTAATTTCTGTGACGCTCTCGGTCGAGGGTTTAGACGGCGGTGGTGGCGGCTTGGACGCCCACTGCGAGATCAGCTCCATGGGGAACGGGAAGATGATGGTGGAGTTCTTCTCGGCGCTGATCGAGTTCAACGTTTGCAAGTAGCGGAGCTAGAGAGGGAGAGAATTAGTTAATGGAACTTT
Organism: Tisbe holothuriae; assembly: GCA_900659605.1. Classification (NCBI taxonomy): domain Eukaryota; kingdom Metazoa; phylum Arthropoda; class Copepoda; order Harpacticoida; family Tisbidae; genus Tisbe; species Tisbe holothuriae. Next base: position 26,144 of record LR138298.1, on the reverse strand, counting down.
CTTTTGCACAATGCAGAGCAATAGAATCTGACCCAATTTCGAGACTTTTTTGAGTCCGTTTTCTTTTGAACAATGCTGTTAGCACCCCTTTTAAAAACTTCCTCTTTCTTGCTTAACAATCTCATGGTCTGCGTCCTTTGTCTTCTTCTCATTACACCCATGACTAGCTGCAAAACAATCCCCTTAACAAAACAGACCCCTTTGAACGTGCCTTTTTCGTCTTTATAGCCATCCTCCCCTTTCTTCTTCTTCTTCTCCATATCTCGATAATCAATCCCTTCTTTCTTCCCCCTCTTCATCAGCCTCCAATAACGTTCCCTTTTAGCCATTCTTCCCTTTCTTCTTCCAATCCATCACCACATTCATGTTCTTCACTTACCTGTAGCGCACTGTGACTGTCCGCAATGGTGTCGGCGGCCTCTCGGAGCGCGCGGGAGGCTTTCTGTTCACCCTCTGCAGCGATGACCTGAAAATAGATTTATGCATAAAAGAGCAGATAACGGGGGCGTCAAATATAAAAGAACCTTTGCTCTCGCTTCTCTGGCGGCCTCTGCCTCAGCGGCCATGGCCCTCTGGAGTTGGACTGGAAGGCGGACGTCTTTGCTGGAATAGATTAACGACGGATATACACAATAGACCAGATCGCCTCATAGGATTATTGTCTTCTTACATCTCCACCCGCTCCACTTTGACGCCCCACGGGTCTGTGGCGTCGTCCAGGGAGCTCTGCATGACGTGCGAGATCGTCTCACGCTCGGACAGGATCTCGGCGAGGTTCTTCGTTCCAAGCACGTTGCGGAGCGTGGTGGCGGCGAGGAGTCGCGTGGAATGGCTGGAAGGAGAAGCTGTGCACTTAATAGGCCTCGGGCATTGTTGGTCGGGTACTACTCGCATGCAGGGTTAATAATAACACAAAGGGAAATGAGGTCTGGGTTTTAGCTCACCTTTACAACGCACAATGGAATCGACCATAAAACGCAAATAAGGCCATAAATATCAAAAAATGTATTCACGTCGACATTACCTGAAGTCAGTCACGTTAGTAATGGCGATGGTTGGGTTCTGCACCTGGTAGTAGACGACGGCGTCTACGGTCACCGTCACTGAGTCACAGGAGAGAATCTGGAATGACGCACACAAGGGGAAACGAGGGTGGTAGGAGAAGGGTGGAAAACGGACGACGAGTATTTACATAATGTATTCGAGATTAGCTTTTGTCTCTGGGGATGGTTTATAAGCCTTTATGAGGGACACACTGACGCACACAAAGAACTTGAAACACGCACACACGGATAGAGTGAATTTAAAACACATTAAACGACGCTCCACCTGTAGTCCTCAATGTTGTTGGTGGCCATGGTGGGGTTGGACACCCTGTAGTAGACGACGGCGTCCACGCTCACCGTGACAGAGTCGCGCGAAAGAACCTTCATGACAGATTAACAACTACATTATTCTGCAAATGGGATTCCTCTGCTAACTGGTTGGCCATGATATACTTTTGATCCCCATATTGGTGACCCCATTCTTCCTACTCAGTCTTCTTATTCTCTGAAGCCATCATTGATGACCCACATTTATATTAAGTCAAAGAAAAGAGGCTTCGATGAGTAGGAAGATCTCGGAATTCGTCTGCTGACCTACTACTTGTTTACCTCTTGCGGTGGCACATCAAATGAGACCGTGCGAAGGTCGACCTTCTGGTAGCTGTCAGTGCACGGGATGACGAAGAAGATTCCCGGGCCCTTGGCGCCACCTTAAAGTTAATCATTTTGCGTTAATCAAGGACATCTTATGTCGCTTAAAATGTACCTTTTCTCAGTCGTCCCAGCCGGAAAATCACAGATCGCTCGTATTCGGCTACAACCTGGAATGCAAACAAAATGGTTATGAAATTCATTACAATTTGCAAGGCTCAATTTTATAGACGTTGAAATATGTGGGGGCTGCAATGCCTACCATTTGTACAATGGACGACTACAATTGCTCAATAAAAGAAGAACGAATTGGCTTTATTGTTCAATTGGGAGTGGAATACATTTTTTTAAAAGGCCGAAGGCCGTTGGCGACCTACATTTCCTTTTGTGCTCAAGTCTGGCATGACAATATATGAATAGTGGAAATCTATTTGCGGGGCTTGTACTCAAATAGTCGTAATGATAGGAAGAGTAGAGGGCGGACAAATGTTTATTGTTTGAGCTCAATGTTTGATTAGCTTCACCTTGAATCGATTGGAACTTTTTTAAACGCTTAAATGCTAATAATAACTGTGTTATTGTTATTATGAGTAAATACCTTGATACACATGCAGAGCGAGAATGGCAGAGTCATGACGAGCAGGAGCCCCGCGAACAGCGTGAGGAGTAGAGCGCAGAGACCGGGACCCTCAGGATCGGCTGGAAAGAAAGAAATATAGATATGATGATAACGTGTCATTGAAACGTAAAGTGGGACAACGGTGGAATTTCGAAATTCAATCAGGATCCGGCACGTTCTACGATGGAGGAGAAGGCGACTTTCTTTTTCGCCGAGTGTCAAATTTGGTGACGTCTATCGTCAGGGTTGCCACTTGAAAGTTGTTAACCAACGTAAAAGAGCATTTGATGCGTGTGTATCATATTGAATGTTGTCATCCTGGCAACCCTGATTCACCTGTCAACTTTTATGTCCGGGGAGGTCAAATTTCCACGAGTGGAGCACATAATTCTAAAGACGGTCGGAAAGGAGACTTCCACTTACTTCCTTGTTCGCCCCCATCTTACAACTCTCCCGACTTAAAAAGGACAATTTGTAGTCTCCAAAAAATGGCCCAAGATGTTGTTAATATTGAATGAGCTCCGTGCAAAAGACAGATTGAACACTAAAATTGGTGCCCTCAAGATCAAGGACGAAATAGTTTCAAATTCTTTTGCACTTTTTTCCACCTCCTCTTTTCTTGAGAGTGTAACCTTGAAAAGGTTTTTAAGGAGACAAAAGAAGGCCTTGTTTCGTTTTCATCCGGTTAAAAAGGTCGTTTCAGATGGCAGACAGATAGTGTCATTGTGGGCTTCTTTTCAACCCTTAACAAGATAAAATTGCTACTTTCTTAAGCATTTCGTTACTTGACTTTTATGACAGTACTGATGTTCGTCGAAGCATAATTCCACCACCAACCGACATCATAATAGCCTCAGCTCACCCTCAAGGTTGTCCCTGCTCGCTGACGCACAAACGCTAATCAAGGTCATCACGCCTAATTTCCTAGACAAACTTGTACTCGTAAACCGAACAACAGCAGGAGACTCCCCATCGGTGTTTGTGTCCCCCCAACTTGCTTACCAAGCCAAACTTCTGACGGACGACGCATATCAATCTTCTGCCCCAGCTGGCCAAAGCTGAATCGGTGCGGCCCCTTGTCTCCGTTTGGCGCCCCGCCCCCTCCGCCGCCTCCAGTCTTGAGCGGGAATGAGGCGACCATGTCCTTTGACGACGAGATGACCGAGTGTCTGCGGCCACTCCCGCCGCGCACACTCACTCCTCCTCCTCCCCCCTGCTGCTGCTGCTGCCCTGATGGCTGCACAATGAGCCCCGCCCTGCTCTCCCTGCTCCTCGCGTACGGCCCCGACGTGGGAATGTTGTCCGGCGGCCGGTGCATCTGCTCCCACTGCTTGAGGACGGACTCCTCGTCCTGGTTGAACATGACCTTGGACATGGAGGAGGACGAAGGCAGGGGAGGGAGGAAGTCGGCGCTGTCGGGGGAGGAGTCCACGGTGAAAGGCGTCCTTGAAGCTGGGAGTCCTCTTTATTGGATGCCGTTAATGACAATTGGAATAAACAAACTATACTCCATCTTTTGCATTGAGTGAGAGTTAGCCATGTGTCCCTTTTTCTCATTTCTTTTTCTATACTCAAGCGTGTAAAGTGACATGTTCTAATATGTCATAATTGTTTTAAGGTTTCCAACTTCCTCATGTATATCATGATCCTAAAATCTGGTGAAGCGTACTAAGGCATGAGAGTAACTCCAGTAATCAAATACAGGCAAGTGACACAATTAAGAACTAACTGTCTCTACATTGATACGTGTAGCTTTCCAGTATAAAGAAGAAGAAATGCCACGTAGATAGAAAGATTGCGATACCATCGACTTTTGCCCTTCTAGAGTGCGAGTCCTTGAAAGAACGATAGTTGAGGAAAGAAACATATGCACAATCGGAGAAAACTATATACAGTTTTAAACATATTGTGTTTAACCTAATCCATTGATAATATTTGTCGCCTTGCTACTGCAGTTAAATAAGGACTTCAAAGACAAAAATTATATCAAATATACTTGTCAAGCTTTTAAATAGGGAATGTAGCTCTTAAATCTGCTACATTACAATACTGCTGCACATATGTCTCATATACGTAGCTCTTGTATTGAATTCCACCCCTTTAGTTCGCTACTACGTGTATAACCTTTTGCCTCTCTACCTTCCCCCTCTACCATTTGAAACTCTCAGAAGAAAGAGAAAGCCATCATAGAGAAGTTACACCGACCCAACGTACTATTACATCACTCAGCACTTTTTAACCTCACATTGCTCGGCAACTAAAGTACGTTCAAACCCGATCGAATTGTTTTAGATGGCGTGACATTCAAAGCATCGTTTACTCGTTGTCTCTGAGCGCAAATGCGGCCGGCTAGCAACAACAAATCAGAGCATTGACTCCGAACCGGGTTAAAACACAGCAACCAAAGCTACTACTGCTATAAAGTATGTTGGGAGTATCCTGTAGTAGTTATCTGTGGGGAAACTGTCTCTGTGTGCCTTTTAAAAGACCTCTTTTTTCTTCAATCTGCAGCTGCTCTACTGAATAAGAAATAGTGACGATCATCATCATCGCATGCTCGATCCACTGACAGTTGCTGACGAGCATTTGTAACGAAAACGAAACGACGACGTCGACCGACGGAAATTTATCAGTTGTGGTCGTCGCTTCCTGTCTCCAGTTGTTGTTATTGTTGTTAATACTTTTTCGCTGCGGCTCCCTGTTTGAAGCTTCAAGTGGTTGTTGCTGCTACTGAGCACCTCTTCACGATATATAATCAGGTATTAAAAAGGATTTTCATATAGAATAAAGGCAACCCCAATAATAACCTTGAGCGTTTAATCCCATTTTATGAGCGCTCAAGGCTTTCTAAACCTTTTTTGGCGGTCATACTTTGTCTGACTACTTATTTTAAGAAAAAAAATGTGTAGAGTGAACTTTTTGAATGACGTTTAAAATTGTTTATAACCGTGTTCCAGACCCAGGTTCAGCTAACAGGACAACGAAAATGCTGACGGCTGGACCTGATCAGCTGTACCCTGCCGAGTCGTACGTATCCACGGACAGAGATGGCGCCGTCAAGCTATACGTCGGTGACTCAGCCCCGGACAACTACAAACCCATCTCAGTCCCCTCGCTTCTCGAGAAGGTCACAGCCCTGGATGGCAACCACCCAGCGCTGAAGGTCAAGCGAAACGGGCGGTGGTTGGAGTGGAGCTATGACCGCTACTTGAAAGAAGTCAGACAGGCAGCCAAGGCATTCATCAAGCTGGGGCTTGAGAGTCGACATAGTGTCTGTATCATCGGGTTCAACTCTCCCGAGTGGTACATTGCCGACCTGGGCGCCGTGTTCGCCAACGGGATCGCCACCGGCATCTACCCGACCAACAGCCCCGAGGCATGCAAGTACATCATCAAGGACTGCGAGGCCAATGTGATCGTCGTCGAGGATCAGAAGCAGCTCGACAAGATCCTCGAGATCAGGAAGGATTGCCCAGCTGTCAAGGCCATCGTCCAGTACACAGGTCAGCCGACACAAGAGGGCGTGCTCAGCTGGGCGGAGTTCCTTGACATAGGCGAGAAGGAATCCGGTGAAGAGCTCACGAAGCGGCAGCAGCAGATCGGCATCAACAAATGCTGCCACATGGTGTACACGTCCGGCACCACCGGGCCGCCCAAGGGTGTCATGCTCTCCCATGACAACCTCACCTACACGGCCAAGATCCTCTGTGACAGTTTCGTCATGCGTGACCATCAGGAGCGGATTGTGTCCTTCCTGCCGCTCAGTCACGTGGCAGCCAACATCACTGACGTGTTTGTCATGATGACCTGCGCTGGCACAGTTTACTTTGCGGATAAAGACGCACTGAAGGGAACGCTGACGACCACACTGAGAGAGGCTCAGCCGACGCTGTTTCTGGCGGTGCCCAGGGTCTGGGAGAAAATCCATGAGAAGATGATGGAGGTGGGCAGGGCAAACAAAGGGCTCAAGAGGCAGATTGGGACATGGGCCAAGAAGACTGGGCTGAGGCACAATCAGAACCTACTCAACTGCCAGATTCAGGGCAATCCATCAGCTGCAAGGAGTTCATTCCAGTACAAGGTTGCCAACAAGGTGGTGTTCTCCAAGGTGAAGGCGCAGCTTGGACTGAGCAAATGTCTCCGAAGCTACTCTGCTGCTGCTCCGCTCTCCAAAGAGATGCTGGAGTACTTCATGAGCTTGGACATCCGGATCCTGGAGATCTACGGGATGAGCGAATGCTCTGGACCCCAGCTGTCCAATACCAACCCTTGCCAGAAGCTGGGCACCCTCGGCAAGACTCTGAATGGGTTCCACACCAAGCTTGCTCCCATTGATGCAGACATGACCCAAGACGTGCAAGTGGACGGCGGCCAGATCTGCATGCGCGGCAGGAACATCATGATGGGCTACCTCGGAGACAAGAGCAAGACGGCGAGCGCTTTTGACGCCGACGGCTACTTGCTCTCCGGCGACGTGGGGTCAGAAGACGCCGACGCCTTTGTCAGCATCACCGGCCGCATCAAGGAGATCATCATCACGGCTGGGGGCGAGAACGTTGCCCCTGTTCTCATCGAGGACGCCATCAAGAAGCATCTGCCGATTGTGAGCAATGTTGTGGTCATTGGGGACAAGCGCAAGTTCCTCTCCTGTCTGCTGACACTCAAGGCTGAGGTCGACCCGGATACGCTTGAACCGGGCTCAGGACTGGCGCCAAACGCGCTCAGCTGGTGCGAGGATGTTGCCAACAGCAGTGCGAAGACTGTTCAAGATTGCATTGCGGACGATCTGGTGACCAGGGCGGTCCAAGAAGGCATTGACAGGGCCAATAAAGAGGCGATTTCGAATGCACAGAGGGTGCAAAAGTGGGTGATTCTGGCAAAGGATTTCAGCATCCCTGGCGGTGAGCTGGGACCAACGCTCAAAGTGAAACGTCATGTGGTGGCGCAGAAGAATTCCGACAGAATTGAAGCCCTTTACAACTAACTGCATTTTCAAATGACTAAACCTTCCTTGCAATGATATCAAAAAGTAGTCTTAATCGCACACTAGAAGAAGCATTTCTTTTAACGTGTTTCTTATACATATGTTTCTAATTGCAGTAACGATTACATGTACGCCAAAAAGTCTATGTCAATAAACGTATGCAACGTCGCGCTCATTCACCGGCTGCTCCAGCTTTGTCTTATCATCATATTCCATAATGCCCGAAAAGAGCATTAATTTAATGCATGGGCTCTCTCCCTTAATCCACCCCCAGTCTCTCTACTGCACTTTCTTTCTTCATGTAATGTTGTACCTCCGCCTCCCTTGAGCAGTTTTATGAAGAGAAATCATTTGTTTGAGGAGCCAAAGTCTGCGGGGAGTCGTCATCGTCGTTTCGACTTGTTTTCGTCCCTTGAATTCAATTTGTCTTGCTCTTGAAATAAAAGGAGGGTTGTGAAATTGAACGGTAATACTGTGTAATACCATTGAATAATCGAAAGTCTTTCTATTAATTGGTCTTTTTCATCCCCTTCCTTCTGTGCCGTGCTTTCTCCTCCCCTTGGTGGATTACGATGCAAATGAGACGCTGCATGCAATCCAAGCAGGAACATCATCGTAATCGTTAACTACGGTCATATCATGTCGTCGTTATAGAAGCACATGAGAATGATAAAGGGTGCAAATGAGGGCAGTGCCCGTTACGAGTCAAAGTAAACAACTAAGAATGGGTATGTGTTACAATCAATTTGTAACTCCCATTGCTCTTTGAGTGTGCATCAATGAAAGTAGAAGTTGAAAAGTCACAGTTTGAAGACAACTTTGTAAATTAATGGTCGTTTTCACTTTCTCAGATTGTGATGTGAATATTTAATGATGAGATGTGATACAAAAGTGAAAGTTTTCTCGCTTTTCCATGATCATTTTGAACCAAAAAGTTCTGGACTTGAAAGGCTTGAAATCATGCATCATTGTACACGGAAAGTGAGAAAGAAGACGGCTTAGATCTAACATGGAATACCCTTTACTCATAGGGTTCAATATGACATCCAATCTTTCCAAATATGCCATTGATCGCAGAGAATGAGTTAAACGGAGGTATATCGAGGGCATAAATCAAACAAAGAGGTGTAAAATTCCACCCCCTTTTTACTTTCTTCTCCCCTTTTTTCATTTTTGTTTTTAGATTGAAAATTGTGAAAAGTTTGAAGGAAAAAAATCTCGTCTTTCACTCCTTTATCTTTGGTGCTGCCATGGCGATGATGGCTGTGACCAAAAACAAGCAGCAATTGATTTCTTCTTCTTCTTCTTCTTCTCTCAAGTGGGGGTTGGAATACATGATTTATTAGGGTGAAATTGGTCTACAGGGGAAAACTTTTCCATTTCAGCGCCGTTTATCAATGTCAAACTATACGACTAGGAAATTCAGCTTAATAATGACTTAATCAGTGTTAAAATGATCAAAACGAGCAAACTCTAGCTCTACCTTCTACTCTTGTCAAATATGACAATACTCCTTTCAAAAGACAGACAGCAGCATTTCGTCTTTTCGGGAATAGTGCCAAAGCCATTCTTTTGCCACATTTTTAAGAAGGGGCAAAAGTAGTAGGGAAATTGACAAATGAGTTTAATAGCTGCTCAAGGATTATTACATCTAGATATCTAGGATACCTTACCACCAGTTTTAATTTACTACGTTTCTTTCTTGTTTGTCATTAGCGGCATCCCCAGTTCACAAACCTCTCAATTACTCTTCTTCACTCTAGCTCAGTATCATCACTCGTGTCACTCCTCAAAACTATCGTTAACAGTCACACTAAATCTTGTTGAACAGATCACTAGAAATTGTCGACTAAGGTGCAAAAAGGGATGAAGAATTTCCTACTCTCTGTTCTTTCTCCTTCTCAAAAGGCTGAGGAGGGTTCTTTCTCTATTCAGGGTCCGATGGGGGCGACGCGTGTTCAAACGCCGACAATGAAGGAGAAAGCAGTGAGAGAGAAAGAGAGAGAGAGACTACTTGTTCACTTGAAGAATTGTGCTTGGATCCTAAGAAGAAGGAGAAGAGCTATATGCATACGAAGAGGGTCATTTGTAAAAACGCCCCTAAAATCGCGATGAGTGGAAATAATCTGGACCGAATGGAAGTTCAATATTGGGTCTGAACATTGGCGTCCATCGAGGAAGGAAGATTCGGATTCGTTTAGAATTTAAGTGACGTCTCGTCAAACCGAGAGTATAGGAGGCGTCAAAATGTTTGTTTGCGTTTCATGAGTGTCATATTTGTTATCCTATTAATGACCATTAAAGAATGGCGGCAAAAAACCATCTAATAATATCATCCATACACACGAGTAGTCCACCTGCAGATTCAACTTTAATACCCAAAACGGCATCTCCCCTTCTCACGTTTGCGTCCAGTTACAAAAAATCGCTTTGTTTACCCCGCTCTGATGTCAAAAGTCAAAACGTCCATCTGAGGTGAGCGAATTAATGCCACCCGCGGATCATAAAAATACCGCCAGTCAAGATGCTTTTAGCGATGCTTCCGTCACAGTAAGGCGCGAAAATGCGAGCTGTAAACAGCATGTTTTTGCTTCATCGTTCTCTTCTTCTGACACTCCCTTTAATTTTCTTCTGCTCACAACAAATCACGCTCTTAAAAAGTTTTCAGGGTCAAACGGTTTTTAGAGGGAAATGTTACAACCCAAGCTAGATAAGAACAAGGAGAGTTGTCGCTTGCCAAAGGGTTGTTGGGATGTGGTGGCATTTGGAAGTACAAACACTGTGGGTTGACTTTATTTTTATGAAACACATCACATGTGCAAGTGGTGCTCGTCATTTATGTTGCCAGAGTATACATTCGTTAGAATATATGTTTTGACAACCCTCTGTAGGAACGACCAATTGAGTCTCTATCTTTTTGCCTCGAAATAAATTTCTTTTCATATAAAAAGGCTGCTGACCTTCATGGTAAAGTGATGTCCAGCATTGAAATAAAGGATGCTTGATTTGATGCCCTCATAGGAATGCAGTATGGAGAATATCGGACATTTCAGGAGAGGGGCAAAATCGATAGATATGCATGCAGTAAATGTGTCCCTTTTTTGAATATCTTAACCTTATTTAGAGCCAGATGCACAACCTTAATATAATTAAACGTGGGTTCAAGTTTAAAATGAGCCTTTAATTTGGCATGTCAAAACTAGGTCAAATATTTATAGAAATTTTTGTGTGACTCCCATTGCCAATTTTCTTGGTTTGAGAAAAATCGATAATTCCATCAGACATATTCTCTTAAATTCCCCATCATTTGATATTGTTATTCCAATAAAGGTAATGAACGGCGTTATATAACTTTGGTCCAGCATGGATCAATCTTTATAACCATTTTTGGTCAGGGGGCCTGGCTCCGATAATGGCGCCCTCACTCACCCCTGTGTGTGTTATGACAAACCTGCTCCTCTCGCCCAATTGGAAACGGGGTTGTTGGTCACCTCCCGGGGGGAATATCAATGAGCAAAAGCGCTCTAATCCCCCGTCTTTACAACGATCGCCTTGTAGGTTAGGAGGACAATTTCCCCCCTTTCCTGCCATTTACCCGGATTATTATTTTTATTAGGGTGTGAAAGTGGGACGAAGCCCACAACGGTGACAACCGTGCTGTTATCTAATCCACTGCAGCAGGATAATAATAAGAGAAGTTTCAATTGTAGCAGGGTGGTAATTCTTTTTGTTTCTCGAGGGCCCATTCGGACCCCTCCTTAGAAGAAAAGTTTCAAGGGTGCAAGAAGTTGGTGCCGAATTAATCCGCTTAGACGCGTTTCTTGAAGTATTATAAGGAGATTCGGATGGTATTAAGTAGTAACAGCAGAGTTGAGATACAAACGAAAAGAGTTCCGTTCAATGTCAGACACAAGTTTCTAATGAGAGAGCACTCGTACTGTATAAGGTGGATTCGGGCAAATACAAGTAATGAATGTTAATTATGTTCAATTACTTATATATTTAAAGTAAATGATGTTCAACTACATACAATGCAGGCCTTTTATATGTAGTCCATTAGGTTAACACATATTTTATTTATAATTTATTAGAGGTTTCGTGATTTTCGGTCGGAGATTTCCGATATTCCATAAATGTACAATATAAAAATGTACATAATAATTCAAGGGAGTTTTTTATGCTAGAAATTACTATTTTAAGTATGCACGTCATTACTTTACATAGACATTAATCCCCATATTTTCCAAAGATTATTAGTTTTCCTGCTTTACACTAATAGCTGCATGACCTTTTCCCATTTTCATTCAAATGTTAGAAAAGCGGATAATAAATGCAGATTACTGAAAATAAAATTGCACCCTCTGCCATAAGCTTAGAACATCAAAGTGCATCATAATCTATTAATAACTGCACACTTTATTGTTTTCTCGTAAAATATACCTTATATCTGATTCGCCATAAATAATAATCACTGATATAAAATTACCATAAAGTTTAGCCTGAAAAGTACGACCTATAAAACTATCATGCATTAGTGAAAATTAGCATCATGCCCCAACAACTTATGACAAAATTTAGCACACACACTTGCAAAAGTCGTAAATAACTATTACCATATTGGGTTCTAACAGCTTGCTAGATCTGTCACTCATGTGGCCTACTTAATGTATAAAATGAGTGCATGCCTGCCTGATTTATACGAAAACTAAGAGTTTGTATAGATGAGCTTAAATTCAGTGGTTGTTCGTACATAAAAACCAACAGAAAAGGATATTCTTAGCCCAATTATAAATGTATTGGGTGACGAGAAATAAGACAAATCTGGATCATTTCACTAAGACGACTGCGATTATATTTTTCCCTGAATAAATATCTATTTCAACATCTTTAAATACTCTTATTCATCTCTTGTTACGTATTTTATATATCTTAAATCTCTTAATTATATAAGACGATACAACCAATTAAACCTGCAGACATTTAAATACATCTCCTTAACTTGGGTCTTCATTTTACGTATATATTAGGAAACAACAAGATCCATTAAAAGCTTTATCTGGGCCTCAAATCTAATGTGCAGCAGGTTTCACCCAAGAAGGAAGCTCCTTAAAAGTAGTTTCGATGAGGAAAGAAACGGTCTTCTTCTTACAAATATTGGCTGTGTGTGTGTTATTCTCTGTTTCAGTCCAAAATGCGTGGCAGTGAAACTATTACTCATTTGTTCTCTTCTCTCCATAAAACGAACTTAGTTATTATGACTCATTTCTTGACTATTTCGTTTTCGGGATCAATCTGCGGTTTCCGATCGTTATTATATTTCGTTGGCTTCAATTTTGATATCGTTGAATTGGCTTTTAAGTAGTTTTGGGGGCCTCGTGTGTTTTTGCTCTCTCTGTTCGATGTCAGAGACGAGACAAAAAGTAAATCGTTCTTCCGTTTTATACAGTAGTCGTATTTGTGGAATCAAATCTCATAATTGCACTCTGTAAACGCAAAAAAGGCAATTCTGGGTGGGTTTGGCGGGGCGCTGGAAAGGACTTTTCTTATCGTAGTTCTGAAAGAATTTTACTGTAATCAAACTCTGACAAATCAAATTCTGTATTCTTGCGTTCATATTGACTACTATCATCTCTGACTTTGTCCGCCTCAGAAGTTATTGATCACGAGCGAGTCCCTGCCGCGGAGCCCGTAACGCCCAGTGCCGTACCCAGCAGACGAGGAAGACACGGTCGAGTGCGTCTTCAGAATCCCACCGGGCCGCCCATTGCGCCCATGGCCCATCCCAGAAGACGTCGACGTGGTCGCGCGAGACGAGGACGCGGACGAGTCAAAGTTGAGCGAAGTGGACTTTGTGTTCTGCGCCGACACGTGTCCGCGCACGCCCCCGCCAATGGCGCGCCCACCACTCGTGTTCGCCCCCGACGTGGCGCCCTTGCGGCCACCGCCCCGCCCGCACCACAGCATGTTGCACAGGTTCTGGCCCGCGTTCGTGGAGAAGAGACAGTAGATGAGCGGGTTCGCCGCGCTGTTGAGCGGCGCCAGGCTCTGGATGAAGGTGGCGACGGCGTGGTTGACGGTGATGAGGTCGTACACCTGCAGCAGGTCGTAGATGATGTACGGCGACCAGCACAGGATGAAGACGAAGATGATGACGAAGGTCATCTTGACCGTCTTCACCTTGGCCTTGGGGATGAGCCCGCGGGAGCTGGCGCGCCGGCTCTCAATGTCCTCCACATTGCGCTTGTCAGACTTGTCCTTCCGACCCTTTTTCTTCTTCTTCTTCAGCAGGACCTCGCAGGCGGACGTGACGGAGCGGACACTCGTTCCATTCCCCGCCGCTGTCGTTCCGGCCTCCCCCGCCGCCTCGCCGTTCTCCCCGCCCGGCACCATCTCCCTGCCCTTGCTCCAGATGGTCACCACGATGATGATGTAGCAGCCCGCGATGAGTATCGCCGGAATGACGAACAGCGTCAGCGAGATGAGCGTCATGTACAGCTTCCACTTCCACATCTGGTCAAAGTCGATCCAGCACTGCGTGCCGTAGTTCTCCGTCTCGGTCGTCTCGTAGAAGTGGAGGATGGGCGCGGAGAAGACGAAGGAGAGCAGCCACGCGACCACCACGAGGCCCTTCGCGCGCCGCCAGCTGCCCGAGAAGTTCATCGGGTGGGTGATTGCGTCGTAGCGGTCAATGCTGAGCGCCACCAGCACATAGGTCGACGCATACGTGACTGAGCACTGCAGAAAGCGGATGACCTTGCACGCGATGAGCCCGGCCTCCCAGCTGATGGTGATCTTCCAGATGATGTCGGTGAGCACGCTGATCAGCCCCACGCAGAGGTCGGCAGCGGCCAAATTCTTGATGAAGAAGTTCATGCGAGATTTGCGACCCTTTGCCAGGGTGAGTGCCACGAGCACGGTTGAGTTTCCGAGCACTATGAGCGCGAACAGCACCCAGAGGAAGGTGAGCTGCTCCACCTGGTAGAAGTAGTCCGCTGCTGCGTCGGTGGGATCTGCTGTGGCGTTGGCAAACGTCTGGTTGATGGCCAAGGTGGATGAGCCGTTCGGCGTCTCAGCTGTCGTTGCTATAAAGTGGACCGTCTCCACTGCCGAGTCCGAGGCCAGGGTCCAGTTTGAGGCTGAGGCCGCCACCGCGAGCTCGATCTCCTCCATTGTTGGTTTTTTACGTGCTTTGTAGGTCAATTTGAGAGTTTTATTAGCCGTCTCCGTTTAGAGTGTCTCCAAATATGTATTATATGCTCTTCTTTTTATGACATCATGTCCGACATAATAGCGCTAAAACATTGTAAATGAGACACAAAACTTGTCCCATCATTTCGTCTGCCAGTCATAAAATATCAGTTTTCTCTTTTTTCGGGTGGAGCAGTTTTGGTAAAACGTGCAAAATGCAACAACAAGAATCTCTCTTGAAAACTGCCGTTCGTTCCTCCACCAGATCTGTTGTCAGTCTCAATTATTTTTTAATAACCGTCTTTCTCTTTCTTCTTAAGTCTATGCAACGTTGTAATAGAGTAGTCACAAACTGCCTTTACGACCATCTCACTTCCACCTTCTTCTTCATATTCTTATTCTTCTACTTCCCCTCAATTAAAGCCATCTTAAGTTGTTGTTGCCGGTACGACGGTTCAACTTGAACTGGGTTTGACACGATGTCGACGACGACGACGATGGCGTTGTTGAAGCTGGACCAAGTGTGTGCTGATGTCCTCCTCTCTTCTTTCTCTTCGCACTCTGACTCGTTTCCCGTTGCCATGTTTAGATGCTTCGAAATGCTTTTTTTCCCTACTCGCCTTTCTACATCTCGCTGGGCGGTTTGCCGCGGCCTGCGAGGCGGCTTGCGCGCGACGCCCGTGCGCACGGAAAGAACGAACGGACACACGAGGAATAGAAGGCTTCCTTCTTCACATACATCGCGTCATCAAAGTGGGGGAGGCTGAGAAAAACGTCGAAAAGGATCCCCCTTTTCCTTGCAGACCTCACACCGACCGAGGACGAAAAGCGAGCCTGACTGATGGATTACAGTCTGAGGTAATAGCAGAAATTGCCCCGGCGTCTACTCCGTCCGATATTGTCTGTTGTGTGTTTGTGTCCACAATGGGAATAATGCAAGTGTCAGCAGCACTGAAATAGCGGCGGCGGTAGCATATGGGACAAGAGAGAAGGGTTTGGTAAAGCCACTTACTTTTTCTGCTTCTGGGAAAATGTAGAGAAGAATCTCCTTTATTCGTTTTTGGTAGAAAAAGAAGAAGAAGGCGTTTGCCGGATTAAAAGTTTTTCCCGTGCAAATGAGAAGGAAAAAGAGTTTGTTTGCCTCGTCGAAAGAAAAGAAAGAAAGACAAACAGCATGGCTGAAGAGAAGAAGAAGAAGAAGATGTGCTGTGGCCCAAAGAAGAAGAAGAAGAAAAACGGCTTCCCCTCAGCTCCTTTGTATGTGTTTTTCGCTCGCATTTATTTATTTCCCTCAGCATGTCACTCTGACTGAAGGAAAGGGCTCTTCACAGCTATGCATAGGACTAAACTTCCAACGTTCTCGACCAGACGCTACAAATCCATTCTCGCTGCTTCTGTTTCAGATCGTAGGGCAACCATGTCACTGCGGATAGGCCTCTAAACGTAGATTAGATGTTAAGAAGAAACTTTGCTTCTCATTCGGGGTTAATGCATGGCGGCGTAAAGACACAAGACGGGGGCAAAAGGTTTCGCTCCTCCTCTAAAAGCGGAGGAAGTTGTTCTTAAAATGTCGTAATTATTGCAAAAAAGGCTTTAGCAGCGTAAGATGTATGGATGTACTACGGCATACTCCTCCCTCCCTCTCATTTCCTACGAGACAAAGAAAGAGCATGCGCACGAAATAAGGACAAATTAGAGATTTATGTGAAAATAATTACAATATACTCCGGTGACTGGGAAGAATAATCGTGGAAGAAAACGGGAATGATTATACTACATTTTATTAATGATGAAACCGGCCTGAGGAGGCAATTTCGGTCGAATTCATCATGAAAGAATTAATTCCGTCTTCCAAATGTCTGAAATATCACACGAAATGTGAATTCGAGCTTTGTTTCCGACTAATCGGCAGGATAATAATACTGTAGTAATAATGCGTCAGAAAATGCAGGATGCAGGAAGGAGAAATGCGTATTATTGACACGCGAGGACTGTTCAATGGAATGAATATTCAGTATCACTTCAAAAAAGGTGCTAAGATTGTCGGAATCCTCTTCTATCTCAGTATGGTGTTTGTATGTAAGCTCAATGCACACCCCAAAAGAGATATATTGACGACAGACGACGACGACGATTGATGAAAAGAGAGATTCTCCTCCTTTCTATTCCGAGATATGCATAGGACGGTTTCGTGGTCTTAGAGTTGCTCCCTTGGGACACGGAGTCGTGTCTCCGTCACAAACTGTCCGGTCGAATATTATGACAGCGAAGGCTAATTTAATAGAATGTGCTGCTGGCAGGGGGCCGGATCTTTCACCAGAATATTATGACCTCTCTTCTCTCTCTCTCTCTCTCTCTCTCTC
>LR138296.1:3321-13505 GCA_900659605.1 Tisbe holothuriae | reverse complement strand
ACCAAACTCCATGGGCAAGCCTGCTCACCACTGGCTTGCCTTGGCTGGCATATGCGCATCCTGTCATACTTGCCCCCGCCACAAGGTGCATCACAGAAACTCCAGTTGGACCAAGTGGTCCAATGGCCATCTAGAGAACATGTTGCCATTGGAAATAAAAATATTAAAGTGTGCTTTACCAATTGGCTGCACCCTCTTCCAATGACCTCCAGGATTATGGGAAAGTACAAGTGGAATGCACATAATATGGCAAAGTATTTGTTTAACTTTAGTCATAGTGTGGCAAAAAGTGTATAGAGACTGATGCAAAGGTTCAATTCTTAAGTGGCAAATTAATCAACCTAATGCTACGCAGCAAAGGTTAATTTCCTAAGTGGCAAATTAATTAACATAATACTATTGAATTGATTAATTAATTGATCTTTATAGCCATCCATACAAGTCATATATTTGCATGTAATAATTAATCTAGCTGAGACAAAATTAACTTTCCCACGTGAATCAAAAAGGGTTTTTGATAAACTAATTTGACGCACAATTACTCAAGAAATGCTTCATTTATATTGGAAACATTAACTGATTATAGAATTAATACATATATATGAAAGACGCTCTTTTTGGCAAATCGTAACTCCTGATGATGCCGAAACAATATTTTTAAATAATTTACCCACCTTGCATATAACAAAAAAATCAAATTTATTGTAAAACTCCTGAGAGTTCCATTTCTAGTAATAAATTTGTAATGCAGTAGTTAATGTAATATAGTAATTTATGTTTCTTTCTTATGCTTTTTTATCACAATTTTGAAATGGTTATAAGATGGCTTCTTTTTTTCCAAAAAATGATGATAAGATATTCCATTATAATAATTACAAACAACTGTTTGGTTTTGTTGTACATATTAATGGTATTTTCACTCTTAAAACAATTCACCTTTAAGGTTGATATGGATTATGAGCAATAGTTAATAATGCTGCTTTGTATACACGTTGAACTTGTACAATGTTGAGCCCCCTTCAAAACATTGATCCGTCTTGTTGGCCACAAGCTCAGAATACGTTGAAGCTCCTAAAAATAAGAAGTAAAGTTGCGTAATTTCCAATTTAATAAATTTCATTAGTGTTTAACCTGTGGTTTCATCCAGTTGATACTTTCCGATAGCATGAACAAAATTCCAGTCATGGTCAACTGTAAAATTATGACAGCATTATATATTGTAATAAATGTCCTAATAACCTTATTACCAAATCCGAGTAGAATGATGGTCCTCTCATCAATCTTGATTCCATGCTGAGTTGGCTTCACTGAATAGGGCAACCGAAACGATCCCTCCTCAGACCACACCTCTGTTGCAATGTCAAATCGGAAGACAGATTCCTCACCCAATATGGACGTCCCAGAACCCCCAAAGGCAATGACAATATCAAGACCGGTGGATGGATCTGTATTGAAGTGTTCTTAGAGGTGGCGGATAGGAGAGTACTAAGCTCCAGTTAAAGTTCTCTTAGTATACTTAAACAGGCAGATAAGTACAATACATTGTCTTTAATTTTATTTACATTAAATTTATCAATAACAATTGAATATGTTCATGTACTGATGTGGAATACAACGTAACCAAATGCTTTTTTACCTGTTAGCTTCTGTGCCACTTTTAGATATCCATAACTTGGCATATCCCCTGTTTGAGTAGAGACCCCGGTGCTTCTGGAGAAAGTGTAGGACATTTTTTGATCACCCCAGTGATATCCACCTGCTAGGAGAATTCTATCATCATCCAGCATTACAGTTACAAGCCTGATTCCAGGAATTGGAAGGTCTGGACCAGGGGTCACTGTTCCATCTCCGTCCAGGTAGAAGCTCTTATCAATGCCACCTAACACAGTATATATTTTAAGACATGGAATAATGACATATATGTGACTATAGATATCCATACCTAGGCTGTCAACTACTCCCCGTCCACCTAAGACCCATAAAGTGTCCCCCGTCACTTCCACAAAGCTGACACTGTCCAGGTAGTATGGTGGGGTGAAGTCAAGATCTGTCCAGTGTCTGTCCAGCGGAGTTGCACTCTTGCAAATGGTGTCACTACAGCTTATGAACTTGTTGGAGGAGAAAAAGTAGTGCAGGATTAAGATGTTTGTCATCCCAGGGATTGGGTCTGTTGGTCCAAGGTTGCCATTCAGAGGTGAGCTGGGAAGATTGTAGTCAGAGACACAGTTGTCCTTGCCAAGAGAAACAATATGTGTCTAAAATGATATAATTGTAATGCAAACTACTGTATCAGTCTAATTACTCAAACAGCTTGATCTGAATTCCATGAGTAGCTTTGGCCAAATGTGGTTATTTCTGAAGCATTGTCTCCAGCTTGATCAAGCCAAATCACAGCCTCATCAAGGGCATCAGGGCTTCCACTGAAACATTTCTGATCATTAAAGCGATAGGCAACAGCTGTACATGAGTCATCCATGCGACAAGCCTGCTTGCACTCTTCTGCAGTACTATTTAATAAATTATTTTAAGCACATATACTCATGAAATATAAGGTCAATTGCTACCTCTCTCCTGGTATTAAGGGAGGACTGAATGCATTTCCCAAAGTGTCTATTCTGGTAATAATAGAACATTCTGAGCAGTCTCTTGTCTCCTCTGTCTCCACAAATGGTATGCAATCAACCACATCAGCAGCAGCATCCTCACAGTGTCTGCTCCTTGATTGAATGCCTTGAAAGCAATCTTGCTTTGAGCATATGGACCAGTCACTCCATTGCTGGAGCACTAAAACCATATTAAGTAATACAAATTGAATTTGATATATTCAAATATTAACCTGGACAAGCTTCTTCATTACAAGCTTGATCTTCTGTCTCATACTCTACAGGGCTCCGAGGGCAAACCTGTTGACCACCAGCTCGTTGTGGCTTGCATATGCGCATTCTGGTGAACTGGCCACCTCCACATGGGGAATCACAGGGACTCCAATTGGACCAGTTGGCCCAATGCCCATCTAAAGGTAAAAAATGCATTGCAACTAAAAAGTTATGTTCCTAACCGTTTTACCACTTGGTTGCACAGGCTTCCAATGACCTCCAAGTACTATTGGAATGGACAAAATAAGGCAAAATACTAGTTTCATTGTGGTCATAGTGTGACTGCAAGTGTCTAAAGACTGATAGATAGGGTATATTTTTTATCTAACACATCGATTATTGGTGTCCCATATATTTAGTTTAGTTTAGTCTATATGCCTCTTACTCAGTTACAATAATTATATTTGTGTAGGATGTCCCATATTGAGTAATATATTTCACAGACAAGAAAAGTTTTGCTGTCTTTGTTATTCCCTCTTTTTTAACATTACTACACATTTTATCCTATATGTGCCCATAGACTAATAAACAAAATAAAATACTAACAAAGAAAGAACTGAGTCATTGTTTTGTGCATGTCATGTCATGTTTAAAAAGATAATGAGTTGCATTTTATCAAAGACGGCTTTTCCTGGAGTTATCATTCACCCGGATCTACTGTGATTTAAAAAGTTATATTTAACCATAACACTTCCATCTACACACCCAATCAAGCTGTAACTAGAAAGTAAATTGATTGTTCTCATCTGTCACCACATGGACCGAAAGTACATTTTGCATAGAAACCACTGACACATGATTACTCAAGAGTTTTATTAGGCAATAAATGACAGCAGTTATATCAGAAACTAACTAATTACCTTACTGACATCAGTGACATGTAAATCATTACGCAAAGATCTAATTAACAATGCATGGGGGATATAAATGCAAATCATTATATTAAAGCCGCCTGTTGCACAGTTGACTTACCTATGCAGTGTTTTTCTTTAACTTTATGGAAACATACAACAGCTTTTACAGTGCTCAAGGTTAAGAGTAGTTATGTAATATGTTATTGCCAAATTTAACATATTATTAAATTGCATTAATTGATACATGTTCACATTTACTTGACTTAATATCACAGATTTGTACTGTACATAATAAACTAGAACTTAATGTCACTGAACCGATGATCAAATTTAAGGTATTATGTGCCCAACAAGGATAAAAAACATGTCTTACTGGAAGTAGGAAATAAAAGTAATTTGATGGCAAGTCTTTCAATAATTTACCTGAAAATGTAACATGCATTATTACTAACTCAAAATCCATTTTTAAACAAAAAATACCAAGGCATTAAAAAGTCTTAATAAAATATTCCATATTGAGCTCGTATCTTTAAGAAAACAATAATTCCAGATATTTATACTATTTTTCGTCTTACTAATGTCACCCTATTTTAAAAAAAGAGCTCGATCCAGTCTATGGATAAAGTCAGAGAGCCGTCGGTACGGGAAGATTAAAGTTGTCTAGGTAAGAGTATTTTATCACCCAATACACTTTCATAGGTCTGCATAAAACAAAGCCCAGAAATAGCTTCTTCATTGGTACCCATGCTCAACAGTTCTTAGGTTGCAGGAGCGCTCGAGCGAGTTCCCCCATGCAGCATTTGGATAAAATAATGTTTTTCGTATATTTCCATAGGAATGAGACATCAATATCCATTGGTGAATGGGATAGATTGGAAGAGATGCACAAGCCTAAGAGGTTAGAATGGAAGAACACCTTTCTTAGAACATATTAGAGGGTATTTATATCTAGTTTTATCTTAGAGGAGACCATTGACGGTGGTATTTTTCAAATGCGCCAAAAAGCTCCAACACAAATTGCCCATGAACCGGAAAAGGTCGTTAAGGTTCCATGACGTTCCATCCTTCTGCTACAGCCATCCATGATTTATTATTCCGTTAACCAGAAGCCGGTTTTTGTTCTCCATTTTTTCATGCTAATCGCGCTATTTTCGATTTCAAAACACGATTAGCAGAAAATAAAAGAGAACAAAAACCGGCCTCAGTTTTTAAGTAGTTCCCTCTCCGGCCCGTCCAGGCAGGCCAAGCGCCAGCCCGGCTCAGCCGCCAGCCGGCACATGAGAGAAAATATTTCTCTCGGCACATGGTTAGGCCAGTGAAGGCGAAGGCCGGAAGGGGCGGAAATTGCCGAAGGGTTACCCGATTTGGATATTTAGGTCCCAGATTTAGCAAAACTGGTACCAAATGGACCTTTTTGTCGCCACTAATTAATATTTGGGGCAGAAATCAATTGTAGGAAAGAAAATTCGGGTTATTTATTTGTTTTTATTGTATACATTTATTTGTATTTTCTATTTGGCGCCTTTTGGAAACATCTTTGGCACTATTTCGCCTAAAACGTCTGGCAGCCCTAACAAGCCGCGCCAGCCGCGGAAGGGCAAACTCCGGATTTCCGCAATTTTCCGGAATCCGGTCTCAGGACCCAGGACTGAGGACTCTGAGTCTGAGACTCTCTCCGAAGTCCGAAGTCCAAAGTGCGATCACGTGGGCCTCGCTGACTTCAAAGCGTATTATTAGCGTAAGTAGAAGTCGTTTGCTGCTTTTACCTCCGGGTTTTCACCCAAGCTCTTTCTTTCCAGTTCTCCGGTCGGCCGTTGGATCGATTGGTCTCCTCGCCTCGCCATGTGGGGAATGCGCCCGCCGGAGCCGCCCAAGCCAAGAGAGGCGAGGAGGGAGAAGAGGAACCAGAGGTGAGATCAAGGCAATGAGGGGGCGTGTCAGGGCCACACTTGGAACCTTTCTTTTCCTCTTTCTAGCCCTCGTGCCTCGATTGAGCGCATCGTGTACGTCCCCACCCGCAAGGTGGGCTATCTGATCGGGCACGGCGGCCGCACCATCGGCGGCTTCGAGTCCCTGACCGGCACCAAGGTGGACATCATGAAGCCCAACTCGCGGCACTCTGAGACGCCCATCAAGATCACGGGCAACAGGGTCGGGGTGAGGCACGTCATCAGGATGGTCATGGACCTCTACGGGTGCAACAACATGTCCAGTGGGCTGTATCAGGAGAGGGACCCAACGGTAAGTGGGAGGCCAATTTCATTCTTAATTACAACGTCCTTTTATTATTTTTTCAGGGCAAGAAGCCGTTGAAGGCCACGGAGGAGTTCGATTTGGAGACGTCTCTGGTGGTCCGCCTGGTGGCCGACCACGGCGCCAGAATGGAGGCTCTGGAGGACGAGGCGGGAGTTTCGTTTGTACTACATCCGGATAGGCTGGTAAGAAATATATCTAAAGTTAAAGATGAATAATACATTTGAGTCATTTGATCCTCACTGTTTCCAGGACGCCACCCGCCGCTCCATGCCCGCCTTCGTGACTGGCACCGCTGCCGAGCTGTCCCGCGCTGAAGAACTCCTCCAGGCTGAGCGCGACGCCCTTGGCGGCGTGGGCGAGTTTGACTGCTCTCTGGTGGACGTGATGAAGCAGCAGAACGTGCTCAACGGGCTCTGCAAGAGGAAGGTCTGGACCACGGAGAGATCGAAAATAAGGTAAAGAAAGTTGAAAAAGCGTGTTACGTGGAATAGGTATTAAATGACGAGAACTTTTAAGTGATAATAAAAATGGATACGGACATGTCCTCGACATACTTCATGATCCCTAAGCTTGGGCTTCTGATTGGCTATTTAGCGTGGCACAAACCAATATCCTTGTACAGCTCAAATTTAACAAATTTATTTCCATTTCCAGACCCGAGGACCGCAACACGAGCGTCCTGTCCGTCTCGTCGACGTCTTCCTCCCCGCCGTCGCAGCCGCCGATGCTGGGCGAGCCGTTCTCGTCGCTGCTGCCGCGCCAACGCCGCTCCGTTGAGGAGTCTGTGGTCGTGACCGCGGCTGAGGCGGAAGAGCTGGATCTGGAGGAGATCATGGAGGTGAACGATGTCGCGATCAAGGTGGTCGATGTCGAGGAGGAGAAAGAAGAAGAGGGGGAGGAGAAGGGCCAAGGAAAAGAGAAGGTAAATACTTTAATAGACATTTAAGCAATTTGTACTTGCCCAGTTTTTCCTTAATTTATGTGTATAATTTAATTCTTTTCAGTTAAAGAAAGTTCTCTTCGTCGGCTCTGAAGCTCGCGTGATGAACGCCAAGCAGGACGTGCTGCACGACCTGGCGGTGGGCAGCAACAATAATAACAAAGTCGTCAAGGAGGAAAAGGACGAGGATGATGAGCCTAGACGCAGCAAGCAGTCGTGCCACCGTAGCAAGGACAAGAGGAGCAGGAGGAAGGACAAGAAGAAGTACCCGTACTATGGAGGTAAAGATAATTTAGCATTTAGCACGCCATACTTTGAAACCATGATGAGAACTACAATATGATAACGGGGAACTATGTCTTCTAAATACTTTTATGATCCATTGATGTTCTTTCTGATGTTTATAAAATAATACACACTACTTAAATGACCCAGGAGGTGGTTTAAATTTAAGTCTACTTTTCCCGTCTCTCCTTTTCAGATCATCCATCTTCTCCTATTCGCACTCCAATGCTTCCCCCGTCCGTGCTTGGCTGCTTCTCCGCCGACGAAACCTCCCCCATCGACTCCCCCGAGGAGGAACTTGATCTCGTGACCGTCGACCAGGTCGACTGCTGCGACGGCGAGGAGGAGGAAGAAGAAGACGAAGAAGAAATCAGAGGTGGAAGTAGCGAGAGGGAGGCCGGAGAGATTTGATATGCAAAAGAAAGGTTTGAGAGCCCAGCTTAAAATGGCTGTGATTACATTTTGGAAGAGCATTGGTTAAGAGTTATGAAAGAAATTCCGATGGCAGATGTGAAGCAGGCATGACAAAATTGCAAAATAGTTTCATTAATTAATATTGTATTAATTATTGATGTGATACGGCTATACCGGTGTTTAAATATTGCTTATGTTGCATCTTTCTAAAAAATTAACGGAAGTTTCAAGATTATTTCCCTTGTGTGGGGTTGAATACCGCATTGAAGCAGAATCGTATTAACATAATGACCATGCGAATGAACATAAACTATTTTTGTATTTAAAAGCTAACAGAAAATATATGTTTTAGGTCGCTTAATATTGGCCACAGAACTCTGCCTTGTAAATCGAATCGGCATTATTGTATTTCTAGCTAACGTTGTTATTTTTAGAGTGCGTGCAACTGGCGTGTTTACGACAAACGGGGGGAAATGTCCGAAACGTATAAGTGAGTCATTCATGAAGTGTAGAGCTACATTTATTACAAGAACAAATTGGCGTCAAAACCAGTTTCAGCCCTCTTGGCGTTCCTCTTTTTCCTCTTTTTAATTTTTGATTCCTCTTCCTTCCTCTTTTTTCCTCTTTTTTCCTCTTTTTTGACATTTTCATTAAAAACCTCTCTTTTTTATTAAGTAAGCAGATTTTTCTTTGGGCCTTCGGCCATTTTGCTCTTTTAGTACAAGTGGAAGTATCAGCTGAAGTGCAACTTTTTGGGAGCAATGAATTAATAGGCCACTCCTTGCATTCATCTCTCCAATACCTCTCCCCTGTGTTCAGGTTTCAGATTTATGTAGCAAATACTAGCAATACATAGTATGGTATAATGTTTGGCCAGTGCTCTTCTGTATCTGGCACTTAGGGATTTTTGCAGTGCTCAGTTCCCAGTTCCTTTGTTACCCATTTTGCCTGCAGTACTACCACTATAAGGCAAGCAATGTAACTGTTAACAGTGCCTAGTTCCTATGCAGTACCTGTTATTCATGGGGATTTTTGCTCTAAACGCTTAATAAAAGTTCCTCTTTTTTCCTCTTTTTTGAGAAAACTAGTGTTCCTCTTTTTTGGATAGGGTGCGCCAAGAGGGCTGCACTTGCTTGCTACATTATACACAATACACTTATATTTTGATGCTTGTTACTTACTTGTGCTGACCAAGGCAACTAAAGTATGAACTATTTTACAGACTGATATTCTCTCCGTTCTAATGATAAACCACCGCTTGGAGCGTGCATATAAAAAGCTTTTTAAGCAACTTTGGTCTTAAGGAGCCTTGCACACTTGCTTGATACATTAAACACAATATACTTATATTTCAATGCTTGTTGCTTGCTTGTTCTGACCAAGGCATCTAAAATATGAAATGTTTTACAGAGACTGATATACTCTCCATTCTAATATTACCACCGCTTGGAGCGTGCATATAAAAAGCGTTTTATGCGACTTTGGTCTTAAGGAGCCTCACACACTTGCTTGATACATTATATACAATACAATTATTTTTCGATGTTTGTTACTTAACTTGTTCTGACCAAGGCATTTATAGTATGAAATGTTTTTACAGAGACTGATATTCTCTCCATTCTAATATTAAACCACCGCTTGGGGCGTGCATATAAAACAGCTTTTTATCCTACTTTGGTCTTAAGGAGCCTTTCACACTTGCTTGATGCATTATACACAATACACTTATAGTTCGATGTTTATTACTTACTTGTTCTGACCAAGGCATTTATAGTATGAAATATTTTACAGAGACTGATATTCTCTCTATTCTTATATTAAACCACCGCTTGGAGCATGCATATAAAAAGCTTTTTATGCGACTTTGGTCCTAAGGAGCACACTTGCTTGCTTTTCCCCTCAACATCGTTAGAACCCTCACTTCACTTTTTCTTCCTTTTCCGTGTCGTCTTTTTTTGCATATGCGACGGAGCTTCCTTTTCATCAGGATATCATTAGGAATTACATTCTGAAACATAGTATATTAAAAAGTATCAAAGTATGGCGATTTTCTGAAAGCTGTTTTAAATTCGATATATACCTATTTAAATGATCTCCAAACGTACAAACTTCTCTAAAACTTCAAGTCTATTTGCTTAAAATCACACTTTTCCTGACATCCCTTTTCCCTTTTTTTCACTTCATCCTTCTTTATATTCCTAACGAGCCAAAGATGGAATAAAAAGAAGGTGAAAAAGGAAGAGAAAGCAGCGAGAGAGAAAAAAAATCACAGCTCGCAATTTAATCTAAGAAAATCGTGAATGCACAGTAGTTTCCTGTCATTTTCAGCACGAAACAAACGTGGTTTTTAGGATGTTTTGCGCATAATATGAAGCATCCATATTTAGTCATGTTTGCCATAAACCATCGAGCATAATGTGTACATCTTCATTTTCGGCATAATATGGTTTATTTTTGCAACTGTCTCACGAATGAGGATGGGAGAGAGAGGGAGACCTGGCTGCCTAGATTGATAGATTGGACAAGCAGCTCCCCTTCTATTCTCTCTCTCTCTCTCTC
>LR138294.1:50256-71610 GCA_900659605.1 Tisbe holothuriae | reverse complement strand
ACGATAACCACCTACCATTACCAGTTTAAGTACCAATATAAGTTTGTAAGCATATCAACCGCCCCGCGTTGTCCATTCATTCCCGAAAGCGCCGTTTGAAGCCTCGAACGCAATAGTTTTATCGTTCCTAAAAATGCAAACATTTAATGACATTACCTTGAGCAACTGCTTCTCCAGATAATAGTCTGGCTCCGGACTCTTGAGCAGCTTGGCCATAGCCGGGAAGATCCCCTTGGTCGCCTCCATCGCCTTCTTCTCCGGCGAGTTATCTCTGGGGAACGATAGCGGAGGCTCAGGGAAGCGGGCTTCAAGGTAATCAGCGATGGTGCCACTATCAACCTGTTAATGTAGTAAGTATAGTTTTATATTCCGGTCTTATGAGACCACTATTGGCCTAATAATACTTTAACGGATTTTGTATTAGCAAATGATTTTTTTTAAATTCTCAAAGAAGAAAAGAATAGACATCATATTTCGTTTCATACGGAATTATTCTTTAAACGACTTGCGAAAATTGCCTTATAACTTAAATAATATGTTTATTTAGTAGTGATAATGTCAAAATGAAAGGAATAGTCTCAGTTAATTATATTACCGTTTTCTCTTCATCACATGCCAAGCAGGGCATCTTTCCATCCAACTCTTTGACGAGCCACTCGGGTTTGGCATCGGGAGCGCAGGGATGAAGCTGAAATGGTTTATCAGTGGGAAGGTACTCTTTAATATTGGAACAGTGCAGTGGGACTTTGGTAGATTATGCATGCTAACTGACGGAAATGAAGATAGTCAAGATACTTATTAAGATTTAATGCCATAAATTCTTTGCAATTTTATATGCATAGCATTGGGTGCTTTCACACAAAAAAGGCACCAAGGTGCGTTAATAGATCAAAATTTCAATTTACCTGATACTTGAGCCCTTTAAACGCCAGCACCATCCTTACATAATGGGCGAATGGGCAGTCGCCCACACTCTTGCCATCGGGCCCGGCCTTCAGGTACAAGTCCATGCTGGAAGAAAGGCAAAAAGCTCACTTCTAAAGTCAGCCTTTATCTCTTTACAGACGTGTTTTGTAAACATTTTAAATGTGACAAGTTGACTGTGTTGGAACAAGTTGTAAAGAATGTGATTGTGTGAGCGTTTGATTTTTTGCCGCCAATATGTCTAGGGTACACTCTGACACCATGCTATACGATACTCATTAGTATACACTTTTATAACATTTTTTCTTGATTAAGTGTGACAGGCACGTCGTATGGTCAAATACATTTTTGCAAAAGACACTTGGACGTTAAGTATGATCTAGTGATCAAAAGAAGCAATTTATTGATTAAAACTGAGTCGCACAGTCCTTCTTAATGTTCTTATGATATGACATAACTTTGCAATGCATCTAAACCCCCCATTGTAAGAGTAAGCCTCGCATCATATGCCATATATGAAACAAGATTGACGTATTAAAGACATTGTATTGAGTCATTGACATATTGCTCACCTTTTAGGCAACTTCGACCTTTCCTTGGACATCTCCTGAACCGCAGTCGAGCTGCAAAAAGACCACATGATGAAATAAAACCGTTTTGGAAATATTACTATGAATCTTCAATTTGATTTTGTTCTGAAGAAAGCTCTCTCTTCTTTTCTTTAAAAAGTAATTAATTATTGAGTACTATATAATCGGAATTTCCATGCATGTAATGGCAAGAAAATGATACACAGCACTTGCTCCGGAATGAATATAAACCATTAAACATGTCTTATCTTACCTCATTTTGAAGCTATTTCTTGTCTGATACTTTCCGCTAATCTCCAATTAAGGCAGATTCTCTTCACTGATCACTGGAGTGCAACAATAAGTTACGGAAATCCACCTTAAATTGACGCAAAACCATTTCCAGGAGGAGGGATGACAAGCTCGATTAAGGAGGCTTGAATGATGAAAGAGCTTCGAGCAATATTGTGCAGTAAAACGACTATAGACCAATACTTAACTTTGAGTATTTTGCGCTGTGCTATTGGACTTAATTGATATAATTGATCAATATTATAACTTTTGATCATTTATGGCCACAAGATTAGTTCTTTGGTTGCTCGTTTCAGTTTCCACACCTCCCGCTTCGTAAACAGGTATTCGCTCAGCGTCTCAGACTCTCAGCCATAGAAGTAGTAATAACATCTCTTTGCTCTCAGCGCAATGTTTGTTGACATCTCTTCTCGCTGAGCTCGAGATCGAGGGAAAGGGACGAACAAAGAAAGTGGCGACTCCAATATGACTTACATTAACACAACCAGGCATAGATAAATTTTAATTATTTTATGTTTAAAACAGAGCAATGCACTAAATATATACACTTTACTTTGCAAATATATAATGTACCTGTCGTACCTATTAATATATGGTGCGGACTTCGTCATTTTCTGTACGATGAAAGCTCTTTTCTGTCGTCCCTGGAGTACGAAAACAAGTTGGGCTGAGGGTGCCTGAGTGAAGACTGAAGAACGTGCACAGCCGGGCTTGTCACATGTGGAAAGAGAAGGACGGAACGACGGTGTCAAAGTGAGACTTGCCCTGCAGGTCCTTCGATCGCACGTTCGTCACGCCCCTCTGCTCGGAAGTCCCTCAGGCCACGCCCACTTTTTTGGAAGACTGACCTCCACTTTGTAGCCTCGCCTTTTTGGATTCCGCTTTCTTCCTTCCGATTCCAAGATGGGCAAGCCGAAGGGAAAGAACCCAAAGATCAAGAAGCTCGCCAAGAAGAAAGGTAACAAACTTAATTCATGCCATGTACTTCATATAACATAATATAATGCATGCGCCAGAAAGCCGTATTGACTGTGAGTCTGATATTTTCCTCTCCTGAAGTCCTGAACCATTGGAAGCCGGAAGTAAATTACTCAAAAATATCTGGAAATGTAACTCTCTTCAAGTTCTAGAAATCAATGTTCCTGTCATTCAATCAAGGTCATTTTCATATGAGGCCATCAGCACAATATAAACAAATAATTCGCCAAGTTCAATGTCTCTATGATGCACTGTTTTCAAATTGACAGCTGTTTATGCTAAATTTTGCTAATGCAAGTAAATTTATGATTATGGCCTTCTCAACTTTCTATTGCCTAATATTATAACAAAACACTATTAATGTTTCTAAAAAATTCTAAAAAATTATATAACATTAAGCATGTTATATTTTATATATTTTCTCCAGGCATCCATGAACACCTCAAGTTGTATTTTAATTCTTCGTTTTCCATGTTTCAAACCTGTAACTATTACTAACCTTGCCATGCTTTTCCAGGTGTGTCTATTGCCGGATCGGCCCCTGAGTACAGTGTGGAGCAGCTCCTAGAGCGCGCTTCCACCGCCCTGGACGAGTATGAGCTGGAGCTGGCTCAGAAGTTTATCACGAGGGCCATGGAAACGGAGCCGGATCACCCGGGGGCGCTCAAAATGGCTGCCAATATGCTGCTAGAGGTGAGATTTCATACTGTTTATGTACTCGGGCTGACGTTGTAAATACATTTTGTTAGTTGTCTAATTATATTCTGCTTGTTAACGTCTTTGCTCAAATATCCAAGCGTTTCAGGCTGGTGACTGCGAAAGTGCGAAGCAGTGTCTTGGCCGCGCCATCACGGTTGAGCCCGATTCCGGCCACGACAAGTTCTTCTCCATGGCGCAGCTGATGGAGGGTCAGGAGGCGCTATCACTCTACCAGCAGGGAATCACCATACTGGCGAACCAAAGTGAGTTACTGAAACTTTATTGAGTTACTTGTAGAGAATTTGGAACGCCACCCGTTTACGTTCCTTTGCCGCATTGTTTTCTCTTAAAGGATAATAATACGATAAGAAATTATTAGTCCCATTTCATGAGCTCAAGTAACAGTTATTTGCTATTTCAGTTCACTCCGAGCCTGATGGCGCCTCCGGTGGCGCTTCCTCCTCCTCTTCCACTGTCGACCCTCGCCGGTCCCTCTCCAACGCATTCTGCTCAGTCGCCGAGCTCTTCATGACGGACCTGTGCGATGAGGACGACGCTGAGGCGCAGTGCACGGCCGCCATACAGAAGGCGATCGAGGCGGATGACAAGAATCCGGAAGCCTTCCAGGCGAAGGTAAGAAAGCTATACTTTAGTTTAGTAATATTGTGTGATATTTTTATGCAGTTAATTAAACAATTAAGCAAATTTATTTCACTTTTATCAATATTATGTTGCATCATTATATAAGTTCCTATAATTAACACACGCTTCTTTTCAGGCCCGTCTCCACAAGATCAAGCTCGAAATCTCCGACGCCAAGGAGTCCATGTCCCAGAGCCTGTCCCTGTGGCTGCCCCGCTACACCGCCCTGCTGGAGAACAAGGACGAGGTGCCCGATTTCGACCCCGTGGAGGTCTGCCCGCTGCTCTACACGACCAGGATTGAGACGGCAAAGATGCTCATGGATCTGGAGATGTTTGATGAGGCGACACAAGTGAGTGATGATGTCATTAGGCACGGAGCTCTGTATCTTATCGAGCTCCATGCATTATATCAATGGCAAGCTTATTTATTGCAAGGCATATATTCTTTAAGTAATAAAGTAACTTAACAAACATTAGCTTTAAATATAGTATTTTAAGGTTAATATATATGCTTAAGCATGAGAAAATGTGCAACAACTGTCTCCTTAGATTTTGGAAGGTCTGCTCGAAGAAGACGACGAAGTTGTGGACACTTGGTACCTCCTCGGCTGGCTGAGCCGCCTCCGTGCTGACGCCGATGACGACACCGGCTACAACGGCAACGCCAGGTACTACCTCAGCAAGGCCAAGGCGGTCTACGTCAAGAGGCCGTCGGGAGACGAGGAAATGGTGAGAGGAACAGTTGTCTTGGATATGTACTGTAAATATTTAAAGCGTCTGGTACTGTTGCCGTTTTTAGAGTATTTTAATGTGAGTTGTGATCACCTTTATAATTAATTCAATTGCTTGCAAAAGTTTTGTTAATATTTAAACGCCAAAATACATTCAAGTAATGGAATCCGGATATTAAACCCTAGCTTTAGGATTCCTTATTTGGTCGAAGAAGAAACATTTAAAGCAAAATACTCTTTTGGAGGAAAGAAGAAATATTCATCAAACATCCTTGAAAATACTGCACGAAATGCTTGTTTTTAACTTCTTGCTTCTTCCAGATGAAGCACGTTGATGAAATCTTGGAAGAACTCGGTCCCGAAGAGGAAACCGACGGAGACGTCGATGATGACAAGAACTGGGAGGACGCCGACAGCTCGGACGAAGAAGAAGAAGAAAACGGAGCCAACGATATGGAACAGGCTTAAAATGGAGAGAGTTTATTTAAATATAATCTGCTTACTACGCAGAAAGCAAACTGAAGATCAGGGAAGATCAGGGTTAAAACGGATTAAAGGAGAGTTGATCAATTCTTCGTTAAAGTCTACCCATCCTAATCCAGTGAATGCCGCAAACCCGGCGACCTACATCAAGCCATCATCATTTTCTGGTGTACATTGCAACCCGGGCAAAACGACGACGGAGAAGGAGAATGGAGAGGAGATCTGATCCCCTCCTCCTCCTCCCTTTTCTCTCGCCTTCTCCTCCTCCGACTTTCCAAAAGACCCAATGGCATTACTCAGGAAGGGGAAGAAGACGGCTCCTTTTGACTTCTTCTTCCTGCTCACACACACTCACAAGCAGCAGAGGTGATAGAAGAGGAGAAGTAACATGGTTTCTCTGCTGCTGCCTGTTCGAGGGATGTAAAAAGTAGGGTTCTCTGGCCGGCTGCGGAGAAGCGCAAACCAAAGGCAGTGACTTTCAAGAAATTGCCGGCCGACGGCAACGTTAGGTTCGCCATGTTGCCCGTAGTAGTAGTACTACTACAAGTAGGCTTTTCTTCCAAGCGCCGGCCGACCCGGCGTTTTCGGAAGCCGCTGCTATCGTAGTAATAATGTAGTAGAAGTAGCAGAAGAAAATGTACTACGAAGAAGGCGGCTGCGGCAAAGAAGTGTTGCCTGGATGTCTGTCTAACTGTGCTGTGCTACCACTGCATAGAACGGGGAAATAGTACTTAGAGAGGGTTGTTTGCAATACATATATATTTTTTATAAAGTATATATTGAATATAGAGCTCAAACTCTTGTACAAACAATGGCATAATATGATGTTGACATGTACACATATCTACAAATGTTCAACATCTCTATCCAGTCAGCCGTCTTTACAGTACCATGCAGCGGGCAGCAGCAGGCATTCCAAAGATGCTTCTGGCTATAGTACTTTACACATAGTAGCATAAGAAGAAAGACTGCGCATGTAGGGCTGATGAAGAAAGCTGGCGAAAACACTTCTTTTGCAAGGTAAATTAACCAGAGCAGCTCTAAACCCACTTTGCCCAAGCTATTAGCTTTGAGAAGAGTTGTTGGCAAAAGTACTCCTTTTCAATACATCAAGTATAAGATAATTGTCTAAAGGTTTTAGAAGTTTCAAATGTAACAGATAATACGCAAATACTTTAATAAGAAAACAAATGTGTTTGGTTATTTTTCGGTGAGAACGTTTCGTATCTTTTACAATAGATTAAAATGCGTCACATTTAAAGTAGATTCCATCCATTTTAGCGTCATAACCTTCATTGGTGTGTGAGGTTGAGCAACCCTGCGTCATCTTGGAGTTGTTGGTCTCCTCTCCTTCAGTTCTTCTTCTTTCCATTCGATCTTACTCCTTCCCTCCCTCGTAGTGGGATAGCCGATAGCTGAGCTTCTCTCTCTCCCTGCGCTTTTCCCTTTTTTCCCCCGTCTCTCTCGCTCTCCACTGACTCGGCTGACTGCGGTGCCGCACCGTCCGCACTCCGAGCTCAGCCAGCTTTCGATCGAACTCTCCTAGATCCTGCTTCTCTCTCTCTTCTCTCATTCCACTGACTCCGCCTACTACTCTAGCTACTCCGGCCTGGAGAGCGGCTGAGTGGTTGGGGCAGCTGTGCGCGTGGGCAGACTGGGCCAGGCACAGCGGGCTCAGGACGGACTCAGAGAGAGAGAGAGACCCACAAGAAAAAGAAGAAGAAATAGAAGAAAAAGCTGCAAAGAAGAAGAAAAAAAAGAAAACTTTTGATTTCGGATGCTATTCCAGCTCGCCTGGACCTCCGCCGTCGACCCGTAGCCTCACCGCTGGCCTGCAGTGCCACGTCCTAAGCAGCAGTCGGGTCTCCGTGTCCATTGTTTGCCGCTCCCCCGCGTGCGTGCGCGCGCCGTGTCGTCCGTAATGCGCCCTGCTGGCGGACACCCCGAAAACGCCAAACACGGGAGCAGCGACGACAGCAAGACCGGCAGCGCCGCCGAGGGGATCTTTGACGCCTCCAGCGGGATCGCGTCGAGTGGTCTGAGGGCAGAGTCGAGGCGGCCGCGCACTCAACGCACAACATGCCAAACCACACGAGCGGCGGCAGCAGCAACAGCAGCAGCAGTGCAAACCACAACCACAACAGCAGTTACAACAGTCACAACCACCACTCTACGTCGAGTGCGGTGAACATCGCAGCTCCTACATCGCACAGCAGCAGCAGCAGCCTCCACCTGGGCGCTAGCAAGGGACCCGACCCAAAGGCAAAGACTTCTTCATCGTCATCGTCTCTCAGCCATAACCCGGCCAAGGGGCGTGCACACCTCCGCCGGCGTTCGTCCAGTTCCGCTTCCTCGACCTCTTCCTCGTCCGGGGGATCCTCGTCGGGATCGGGATCTGCGGCGGCGGCGGAGTCGGCCGCGAGATGGTCGGCGGCTGTTGTGTGTGCGCCGATGAGTGTGGATGGGATGAGAACCCGCTCGTGTACTGCGATGGACAGGGATGTAACGTGGCGGTGCATCAGGGTAAGGAAGGACTGAAAAGAGTCTTACGATCAGTCAATAATGTCTTGGTCTATATGTTCTAGCCTGCTATGGTATCGTGTCAGTCCCGACCGGCCCCTGGTTCTGCAGAAAATGCGAATCACAGGAGCGATCCGCCAGAGTGGTAAGACATATTAGTGACATATTGTATTAGACACTGTGTTTGACATACCTCTGATTTTCATTCCAGCGTTGCGAGCTGTGCCCCAGCCGCGACGGCGCGCTCAAGCGGACCGACTCCAACAGCTGGGCACACGTCGTATGCGCTCTGTACATCCCAGAGGTGCGCTTCGGGAATGTCTCCACTATGGAGCCGATTGTACTTGGGCTCGTGCCTCAGGAGAGGTTCCAGAAGGTATGTGTGGCACTGCACTGACCTAAGCTTGGGTGATATTAATGATTCTCCGTTCGTTTTAGACATGCTACCTGTGCGAACAGCAGGGCCGCGAGAGCAAAGCCAAGACGGGCGCGTGCATGACGTGCAACCGCACCGGCTGCAAGCAGAGCTTCCACGTGACGTGCGCACAAAGCTCGGGCTACCTCTGCGAGGAGGCGGGAAACTACATGGACAACGTCAAGTATTGCGGATACTGCGACTATCACTACGCCAGAATTGTGAGTGATTGGAAGAGAAGGAAGGCAGTTGGGGTTGTCTTGGAAACGGCATCAATGTCGTTTAACCAATTAATCGGAATTCTGTTGAAATTAGTTTTTTGCCCAACCGACTGTAAAACAATTTCTCTCTCTTTTCAGAATAAGAAAGTCGTGAAGACGATCCCCGCGTATAAGCCAGTCAAATCCCGGGATATGAGTCCAGACTCATCCCCTGAAAAGAGCTTCAACAAAGAGTCATCAGCGCCGTCATCGTCTCAACAGGGCAGCATGGGCAAGCCAATCAGCAGCGGCCCTGGCAATGCTAGCAGCAGCGGACCTGCAGGCTCCCTCAGCAGCAGCAACCCTAGTAGCAGCAGTGGGCTAGGGACTACAAGCAGCTCGCTGAGCAGCGGCAGCTCCCTTGGCCAGTCCAGCAGTGGTAACAGCTCACTATCTAGCAACATGAACTCATTCAAGAAAAACAAGAAGGGTCGCAAGCCCAACGGCGGTGATGTGAAATTAGAAGCGCCCAAGTTTGTCGTGGACAGCGCCAACAGCAGTGCTAGCAGCGGTGCAGTGAACTTGAACTCAATGTCGAGCAGCCTGAGCAAATCGAGAATGAACGATAGCAGCAGTGCGAGTAGTGGCATGAATAGCAGTACTAGCAATAGTGTTAGCGGTGGCAACGGGCTGAGCTCAGGCCCTCCCGCGTCCTCTTCTTCCTCCTCTTCCATGATGCCTCTGTCGTCTTCCTCCTCCACCTCCTCGGCTGGCCTCGCTCAAAGCGGCAACCACTCATCGTCGAATAGCGGCAGCAACAACAAAGCTTCCTCATCATTCAGTAGTAGTCACTCAACACATTCCTCAAGCTTGCCGCCGTCAGCCGCGCCAGGGGCGAACTCGGCGGACGGGTCTAACAGCTCAGCCATGCCGTCGTCGGTCAACAGTGGCGATCACACCAAGCCCGACCCTCTGACGCCCTCGTCCGATAAGCAGCACCCTTCCGTCATCATGAAGTTCGGCAAGCAGGACAACGGCACGTATTACAAGAAGGACATGAACGCCGCCCACATGTCGTCCTCTTCTTCCTCCTCGTCCCCGTCGTCAGCCATGAAGAGGGACAAGGACAAGAGCAGCACAGGCGGCGGCGGTAGTAGTAGCAGCCATCACAAGCGAGACCACCACCGTAAGGGCAGCAGTAGCAGTAGCAGCAGCCGGGATGACAACCACAGCAACGCCACCAATGATAGCAGCAAGACGACAACGGAGCCCGACTCCAGTTCGGCCACTGCCACCTCAGCAGCGACAATTCACCATGTGAAGGACAAGAGCTCGGGGCTCAGAGATTATCACCATCACTCATCATCAGCTTCGTATCAGAAATCGGGTGCTTCTTCTTCCTCCTCTTCCAGTCACCATCACGGCCATCACAAGGACAGCGGGCACAGTGGGCACCACATAGGATCCAATCACAACCACCACTCATCCTCGTCACATCATCACCACAGTGGCCACCACCACCACCAATCACTGAGCAGGACGTCCTCTTCCTCAGACGGGGCATTTGTCTCCAAAGCCTCCTCCAAGGAAGATTATTCGTTCTCCAGCAGCAGCACAAACAGCACCGGCGGCGGCGTCAAGATTGAGGCCATGGACACCTCGGAGGAGAGCTCTTCCAATGGAAAGCAGTCCATGGTCACGCCGAGATTGCTCCCTGTCACCACAGCTCCGTCATCCTCGTCAGCAGCTGTCACGACATCGGCAGCGTCCATCTCGACAGCGCCGTGTTCCGTGTCGCTGGACAAGAGCAAGGTGGACCTCAAGATGATCCGGAAGACGAGTGAAGGTGGCACGACTGTTTATGGCACGAAGCAGCCGACGCCGGTTAATAACGATGCCGCAAAGAGTAGTGCTAGCGGTGCAAGTGTCACTCCGGCGAACCTCCCCGCCAGCCAGGTGGAGAGTCTCAGCTCCAAAGGTGTGACGATCACGTCAGAAACGCCTTCTACAGGTGCTGCTGCTGCTGGTAGTGGCAGTGGGGCGAGTTTGGATCTGAGTTCCAAGTCGACTGCTGCTGCGTCTGTCAGCGGGCAGCAGAAGTTGGGCACGTCTGGGGTGACTATCGAGCAGATCTCTCCGAACAAAGAGGATGGCTTGATCAGGTAATAGATCAGTTAAATGCTGCACTGTAATGGCTATTTTTAATTAGTACAAGAACTTCCCTACATTTGATTTAACGTACTCTATTAGCCAGGGCCGGGTACATCTCTCTTGCTCAAAGAAAAATTGCTAATGAGACTGTTTAAAAGCCATCATACATTCTAGTGATTCTACATGTAATAATCTCCTTCTCTTCTCATTTCAGTCCCCCTGGCAAGGTCCCCCGAATGTCTGCCTCCGGCAAGCGCATCGGGCGACCCCCCAAGAAGGGCACACACATTGCCACGTCCTCCATGACTGCGCTCAGCGCCGTGTCTGGGCCGTCTGGTAGTGGTCCGTCTGGCTCAGCGGCTGGGCCTTCGTCGGGTGCTTCCAATGAGGACGGAGAGAATGTCAAGAGGAAGAGAAAATCTCCAAACAAGAAGTAAGTACTCCAATCAGACAATCTAGTAAATTATTATACTCACCCCGAGTCCGAATGTTATATATAAAGTTAGGCTGGAAACGTATCTAGAGCACGACATTGATTTTTATTGTTTATATGCTTAAGTTTAATTAGAAAACAGTTTCCTAAAATATAATGTTTCCTTTCAGACCTGTCAATGGCACTGCCAACAGTGAGCACTGGATGCTCGGCTCTAGCCTCAACTCGACTTCTGAGATGGCGAAGGAGATGAGCGCGGCGCTGGACGACGAGCGGAGGACGCATGCGGCGTACGACCCCAACAACCAAAAGACCTACCTGGGCGTGCCGTTCCCGGGGAGAAGAAGGGTAAGCACCCTCAGAGAACAATACTAAACAGCTTAATAGGATACGTAGCTTTTCTGGGATAGATGTATGGAAACCTAGAATGGGGTCGATATACTTTGGCCGAAGTAATTTGAACGAATTCTCTTTTTCCTTAGACCGAATATAATTATCCTAAGACCGAATTCATTTTTCCTCTGACCGAAAAATAGCATTTTTTTTTTACCAAAGTCAATGAATGACCAGGCATGCAAAAACACCACTAATAAACATTTTTCTCTGTCCTAAAATACAGCATAAAACGCTTAATAAAATTCCGTGACAGATCCTTCCGAGCTTTTGTACATAGCGCAAAGTTTACTTCAGTCATATATAGAAGTAAAAGCTCATTTTATGGAACGCATTAAGTATTTACCTTATTTTGGGTCATATTAAAAAGTTATAAAGCAAAACCTACGGCAAATAAATCTTTGATGTGCCGTTAAGTAAGTTTTAGTGTAACTCTTATGGTTACAGAGAAATTAATACTTTATGTAATCAATGTAGTACTTAGTACTAGATTTCCCTTTTCTGGGACGGATAGCGTAGGCTCCGCAAGAAATGGTGCACCAGTGGCTATTGATGGCAATTAGCTTTTGTATATATTTCCCAATAATAGAAGAGTTGATTATAATGAATGTGATAGTAAGCTTCTTTTATTTAATGTTATCCTTATTTGGCTATAGCACTTACAGAGACATATTTTGACTTCTACCAAGTAGTTCTCTATATGTACTTGCTTCGGCTAAATACTATAGCAAGCATGCTTGCTATAGTACTTAGCTTCGGCCTGAAGTAAAAAAAACGACTTCGGTCTTAGGAAAACCGACTTCGGTCTTAGGAAAAACAACTTCGGTCTAAAGATAAACGATGCCGAATATTCGTCCAAAGTATATTCCCCCCTAGAATGGGGTTATTCTTGGTTTCCATGGATAGGGCGAGGAATTTCATGGTCATGGATGATATTATGTTGATTTCGCCACAAGTTTCCACTCAGGATAAAATCACTGTAATCGTTAGATGTATAACTCAATTATTTTTAGAACAACTTCAACTCTTTTAGATACTTTTTGATTTTAACTTTGCTTTAAAGCACGAAACAACATTTTAGTGTTAACTAAATCGTTTGGAACCTGACTCTTTACACAGCTCGTCGCTGACTAAGTTCCTACGAAAATGTTTGTGTGACTCAGGAATGCAGAATATTTCCGCTTGCAAGCATTCATATGAGATGTTAATCCCCGATCTTCCTCTTTCTAGCGCCATCCTTCGACCCCAGCGCCGCAGAGTGCGAGCGACCTGCTGTCCGGAAATTCCAAATCGCAGCCACAGACGCTGGACGAACTCTTGGAAAGGCAGTGGGAACAGGGCAGTCAGTTCCTCATGGAGCAAGCCAGTCACTTTGACAGTAAGTTTAAACAATGTTTTTACATGATAATTATTCTATTTTAACGATGCAAGAAACACTTGAGTGGCGCGGCTGCTCTACTTTATTATAGACCCTTTTAGGTTCATTACATGTTGTACAAAAATAAAAATTTCTCTTTTCAGTTGCCTCTCTCCTGAGCTCCCTCCACCAGCTCAAAGAGGAGAATGCCGATCTGGAGGACTCTGTTGACCGCCTGGTGCAGCGGCGTGACCACTTACTCGCCGTGCGTGCCCGCCTTCTCGCGCTCAGCTCGCTCTCCGTGAACAGCAGTGGTAATAATAGCAACGCCAACAACACCAACAGCGGGAATAACTCCACGCCGCCCACTCCGGAGAGGCCGACGGCGTCAGCGACGTTGCATCAGAATGGGCCCAGTCCGAGGCACATCAGTCCGAGGTAACAAACTTAATTAATAGCGCGATGAGCGCGGACCCGGACCCGACCAAGGTCCGAGGATCCAAGCTGGTATATTTGAAGCCTTCGTTGGGCAGAATCAATCGTCTTTTGTAATTAGTAGTAGTCAGTACTCCATACAGTTAGAGGCACCCTAGCAGGCTAGCACTTGCCGTATTTATACGAAAAATGGAAATGGATCACCTGAGTAAGATCTTTGCAGCCACAAGCTCAAGTTCAATATTGCCTCCTTAACTCGTACCAAGGGATTCTAGACTAGAATTTCTTGCTCGTACAGATGAATTTAAAGCCAACCACCAGATAATTTCGAATAAACATAAAAATAATTCGTTTTTCAGGAATCCCCCTGGCAACCCCATGGCCAACAACAGCCTCAACAACTCCAACAACACGACCGTGTCTCCCGTCTCAATCCACCGCGCTGGCCCGCTCCCTCCCCACCAGGCACCACCACACCATCACCAACAGCAGCAGCAGCAACCACCTCAGCCTCAGCATCAACAGCAGCAGCCGCACCTGCCGCAGCAGCCGTCGCCCAGGGGGAGTGGGATGTACCCGCCACCGCCACAGGCGTCACCAAGGCCGCTGGCGAGCCCGTCGTCGACGAGAGGAGGTATGGGAGGGCAAATCTCACCCAGAATTGAAAACGGTAAGAACAAAAATCGCAATGTAAAAATCAGTATTACACGACTTACTGGTAGTTGGAAGAAAATTAGTCTGAAATGCCAGTATTTTGGTACTTTTTAGGACAATTTTGTTTATCTTTATGTTCTTTTCAGGTATGGACTACCACCCTAGCATGCGCCGCCCTTCCGCTCAAGCCACCCCTCCCAATGACATGCCCCCG
The DNA here is from genome assembly GCA_900659605.1 of Tisbe holothuriae. Taxonomy (NCBI): domain Eukaryota; kingdom Metazoa; phylum Arthropoda; class Copepoda; order Harpacticoida; family Tisbidae; genus Tisbe; species Tisbe holothuriae. Next base: position 57,498 of record LR138294.1, on the reverse strand, counting down.
ATGGGTATGGGCGGCCCCAGCGATCGAATGCCCCCTGCCCACCTACTAGCCGTGGCCACAACAGCGGCAAACTCCCGAATGGGCCCTCAGCCGCCACCACGCCAATCCTCATACTCACAAGGGCCACCTCCCGGTGCCCCAGGCCACCCACAGATGCTACCCCCGCAGGGACCACAGAGCCAAGGACAGCATGCCATGATGAGGCATGGGCACTATCCGGGTCCACCAGGGCCCCCTCATGGCCATGGGCCTCCAGGGCCACCTCCTGGGGCAGCCCCTGGAGGTTATGGCATGGTGTCACCCCCACCAGGGCACCCTTCAATGGTGACCCTAGACCGGTCCTCCCAGCAGCACCTGCGGAACCCACCTACTCACGGTATGAGGATGGACAAGAGATAACTCTCAAGTATTATGATGGCTGCAGGAGAGATGACTTGAAGCGCCAGAGAGAAGAAGGTTTCTTTTTGCAATAGTGAATGAGAGAAGAAAAAGCTAAATTTGTGACTCGTGTACAGTTTTTGTGGAAGAAAAAGAGATACTATAGCTAGAAAAAGTCGCAAAAGCAGTTTAGTTTTAAAAATCCTCCCAGTTGCAAAACTCTTTTTTGCGTTGTGGTTGCATCATCAAGTTATAACCATAATATATATTATTATAATATAATAATAATACCATTACGAAGGATCTCGCTTTTCTTAACACCTCTATCCCTAAAACATTTTCTCCGACTTTTGAAGGGATATTAGGAGTGCAGAAAAAAACATACATTTTAACCTTAATGAAACGTTTACAAGACTGACTCTAAATACTGAAAGTACTACCAGGATGTTAAAATTGCAAGGTTTTGGGTTATGCCTTAGCTTGCATCAATATTTTTCTCTCTTAGAAATTTTGGGTACATTTTCCCATATTACCACAAACACCCATAAACAAGTTATCCATGTTAAAAATGATTCCCAGCCTATTTAACCCCCAAACTTCTTAACTAAGAATGAACTCATAATAGAGGCTCTAAACTTGAGAACTCGACTTTTCGTGCCTCTTTGCATAAGACGTGTTACAGAGAACAAAACACACAATAAATGTTTGTTAGATGGCAAAAAATGAATTACTAATGACCCCATTACAACAAATCCATGACAAGCGTCTCAAAAATAATAAAACAGTCAGTGCCATTTGATCGTGTTTATTTTTTCAGTGTTAAAACAGTCCCAAACTTTAAGAAGGAGAAGAATGAAACCCTTGAGGATTATTAAATAATTTCATATTGCTATTAAATGTCTTACTTTTCCCTTATTAGTTCTGTCAAATATTCATTTTAAATGTGAAAAAGATGAAATCCCTATTTTTGTTATTGATGTGACATCATTATTTGTGCGAACCCCCTACATGAAGTTTTCATTTATGACTACGAACAACGTTTTCGATAGTAAAGAGGACATATTACACACACTACCACACTATTATTACAATTAATATAAAAGCAGTCGGGAGATACAGCTATTAAGATGAAAGTGAAATACATAGATTGTAAAGACGAAAAGTATTGTGAGGTTTTATTAAGGTATATGATATTTGGATGCGTCAGTGATGTTTAGTTACATGGCTGGGAGCTCATCTGGAAAGGAATACGTTATTCATATTTTTTATACTTTTGTGTGCATAAGATATATGTTAGATTTTTAGTCGCATAATCGCATTGGTCTTGCATCAGTTATGGATATTCCTTGATTTTTCCGAGTATTCCGTGGTATTTTCTTATGTAATTAATGCTCGAGTCAGACTACTAGGCTCTGGACTGGCTGGAAAGTCTCGTTTCTGATGAGGGGTTCGGTTCATGAGCCGTTCCATGTTCAAGCAACTTAAATCATTGATTATTATGTTTTTCGTATATGTTATTCTGACATTGTGAATTTGGTGTATCATTTTCATGCACATTTTTCTCAATATAACTTTGTTACTGTTTGAGGACAAGCATAGCTGGTGATGTGAGGTACTAGTTCAATAGCTTAAAATACGGCTTATACTTGACATCGATTAATATCAGTTAGAGTCAGCTCCAAATATTCCGAAGGAATATCAATATCTTGTCGAGTCAGTTAAAGGGAGAATGCATTGTTTTATCACACGTTATGGTATCCAAATAGCTTTTGATTAAATTGTGTCGAATTATCATGTTCCCAACCTTTGCTATTAAGTATATCAGTTTTTGTATATAGGCGCCCAATGACTTATTTTGTTAAATTTTAAGCTTAGAATTATTTGATCAACTCCAAAACAAAATTATGTTAATCATGACCTTAATCCTATTTCCTATCTGCAGTTCCCCTATTCATATATCAATATTAATCGGCTGAGCGCTCCCTTGGCTCCCAGAGTTCCCTTTACTACCACTAGCCCCGCTATCATTACCTCCAGATCCCGCCCTGCTATAACTCGGCGGCTCCGAAGACACCCCCTCAGCCAGTCCAACCTCCTTCTCCTGCACCGGCAGCACCCTCTGACTCCGACTCCGCTGCCTCCTCCTCCTCTGCTTGCCCTTCTTAGCATCGCCCAGCATTGCCAGGGTGTAGTCATGGTCCAGTTCCGGGTACATGGAGCTGAGCGACCAGGGGATCTTGGACATGGCGCTGCTGCCTCCGCTGCTGGTGCTGCTGCTATGACCCCCGTGGTTGTTGTATGGGTCGACTGGCTCGGATGGTGGGGCGCCCATGACGAGGTTGCCGAAGCCGCCGATGGTGGAGACGACGCCGCCGCCCGAGGGGACGAGGATGGGGACGAGGTGCTCCTCGGGTTTGTCACGGACTGGAAGTTAAATTATTATTCGCTATTCGTGCATTTTAATATTTTTAATCAAAGTGCATTTTATGAGACATGTATTGGAAAGACACTGTTGAATAGGAGGGTTCAACATTTAAAGGTTATGATGGATATATTCAGATCAATTTAAACCTTTTTGATTTAGGTAGCTGCCAATAAAAGTAGATATAAGCACTTTCATTGGCATTGGATAGCTGGCTTAGCTGCCAAGAAGATACTCTACCAAGGAGAGAAGAAAAACGCCTACTAGATGAGTTCTATTTTAGGCTGCGTCTACATTAGCATAAAAACGAAGAATATATTCGGAATATCTTCCTCACACAGTACTAAAAATTTTCCTTCCTTATTTGATCGCCCTCAGCTGTCCACTGCGCAGGTGGAGAATATATTCCGAATATTTTCTTTTTTTTATTCCGGTGTAGACACACCCTTAGAGACGATACACCTATAACAGATACATTGAAGAGAGAGAGCGATATCGTATATACGTATTTGAATTTAAAAACTATAAAGAGGTAAAATTGTAAACTTTAGTATTATGTGTATATTTGAAAACGGTTAAATTGCTTTCCAATAGTTGCATCTTGAATACTTTTTAATACTACACATATTACGATATTGAGATAGAAGAGTCTTTTCAGGCTATATCAAGTTAGATTTAGTTGATCATTTGTACCGTTGCCTTTTGAGAATCTTTATCCAGATTTTAAAAAAAATGAAAATTAGAGTTTCTGTGATTAGTACACAGTGTACGAGTAAGTACAATGATAAATTTATGTAAACAAGAAGTTGAAACGAATAATTCAGGGATTTTCTTGATCTTATTTGTGGAATATTGTTCATTACATTTCCTACCAATATTGAGGAAGTTGATATTACTATCGGCCTTTACAAGCTTTAAACTCTGCCATTTAATTCCATTTTCCCTTTCCAAATCGAACAAACGGGCAATACGTTTTCCAATATTGATTCAGGATTCTGGGATGAAAATGAAAATTATGTTCCTTATAAATAAAAAGTGCATGCAATGACAAAAGTTTCTTGGGGAAAACTTTGGCAACAGTTCAGTAAATATATAATTTATATTTTTATATAATATATTTCTTTTTATATTTCTATTATATATCATGACATTATCAAAAGAAGAAAGTATCGATGGGAGTGCAAAAGCATTGTATTTTTATTAGATGTATGGTGCACATTACAGTAACATACAAAATTGATGCATCCAAAGTAGAAATTCAAAATAAAAAAACTACCCCGTGAATTACATAATTACTTTTAAATGAATTCAGACCCATAGATCAAAACGCACATATAGTGACAGTCTATGCTTATTAAAATGTTCACTTACGTCTTGCAAACCTCGGACAAGTGTTCCTACAGCATCGTCCGCAGAAGCAGCACATGCAGCACCAGAGGCATCCGGTGGTGAGGAGCAGCAGCAAGAGGCACAAGATTATACCAGAGAACACCCAAGCAGCTGAAAGATGAATGCATAGTTGCACTTAAGCGATCTTAATAAAGGCCTTTGACAATAGCAGACTTCAGATTTCTACATAAAATTAACTGCAAGCAAATGCATGTAATATGCATGTGATAGAGGAAAATCACTAATTGCACAGCTTTACACGATAATTTGCCATTAATGGACTCTAATCAGTATTGCACAATCTAACTGCACAGTATTTAGAAAACCGGATACATTCTTAATATACTTTAGCAAGCAGAATACATGGAAGCTATGTGATCAGAGGAAGCACTTAATTGTTATGTTATAAACTCCATTCCTACCCTCTGGAGTGTTGCACAAGTGAAAGTCCGTGCAGGCAATCCTTCTATCCTTGGTGCATCCGTACTCGGGAGCGACTGTGGAGCAGTAGAAGCCCTTGGAGGGCTGGCATGAGCTGAGCAATTTGGGAAGAGTTGCATTGTAACACTGGAAATAGATTTAATATGACAGACAAATAGTCTTTTATTCTTTTTCTTAGTAGTAGAATCAAATAGTAGGAAGTCTACAAAACCATCCAAATGGAAGCTGCTTTGTTGTGCTTCTTTATGAAATATTAATTTATGACACACTTTGCATGGCATTTCCGGAGTTTAAAAGCCTTGTTAGTTGTTACTCCGCCTCTCTTGGGAGGTCTTCAATTCCAAGAATATTGCAGGAATTGATATCCAATTGTTGAACCATCCCACGATAATGTTTACGAAAAACTTTTAATATCCCAATATGCCAAAAGTGAATGTTGCATTGACGTAACGAATAGAAAGCTGTCTGAAGACACAAGCACGGATTTATGAATGAAACGGTTTGTTAATGGTAATGACAATGATGCTTTTAATTGTATTTTACTTCAAAGGCAAAACTTTAACGGTTAATGTCATGCAACTTTTTCCTTGTGACATTAACATTTCTGATTAATTACGTGTTAATTACTTAATGACTCACCAGTTGTATCTTCTGATCCACCTCTAGCACTAAAATAGACCTCGATAGCTTCATTGCTTTTATATGTTATGTTCAGACTTTGGTGTATTTTTCCCAGTGAGGTAGTTTACGAATTCATGTCGGTTGTTCTCTCTTAGCAGGCCCGGCGTTGACTGAGTTTGATTCCCATCGGAGAGAGCAGTTCTAACGATTTTCTGTTCCCCGGTAAAAGTTCAGAGTGGAACCGGAATACGAGAAAAAATGGACTGAGATCGCTTTTGAAATATCGCCGGCTTTTTGTATGTATGATATATAACGCATTTGTTCATCAGTACGCCAGTACCGGTACTTTCATTCTTAATAACTATTTATGCATGAAATAAAACACGTCTACCAAATCTCGTTCTTCAAATTATCATAAAAGTCATATAAATATAAATTGGCATATTCAAATACTCTTTTGTCACATTTAAGATGTTTAGAAAACCATTAAATAAATTTGAAGACGGTTTTGACCGTAAAGGGCTGATGTTTCAGCCTAAAATTGAGAAATAAAGTCCTTAGGTGACATTTGCACAGCTCACATTTGACTGCTTTAACCTTTTTTGAAGACAATATTTCGTATTTTGTGAAGAATTCCTTGAAAATTTGTACTGTACATGTTTGTGAGATAAGATTACAAAACTTAAACTGAGATTAAAGACTTCAATTTTGGGATAATTTGTATTGAATATTTATAGACAAGTTTAAACAATTTTAAACGAGTTTTTACACGTTAACTTAAAACCTTTCATGCATTATATATCAGTCATGACACCTGATTGTAGCTTGTCAACGACATCATTATAAAGACCAAATATCCCGGAAGGCCTTTTTTCACAGATATTTAAAGGCCTTTATATATTAAAATTAGATGCCGCTTTTGTATTCGATTTATTGGTATACCCTGGTGAAGTTGCCCTTAAGGGTTGTCATAAATTTATCCAAGAACAGTTTTATTAATGAAACATACAGAATACTCTACTGCATCAATGGCCTTAGATGGAGCCCTGAATAAGGCCTCCCCAGGTATCATATCACACGGCATTTTCCATTGGAAAGCCATTTTGCGAGGTAGGCCTTGCTACATTCACATTTTAGTCTGGAGAGTCAATAATCTGGAAAATGTCAAAAGCATCCAAACCGGCTATTTAAGCGGTCCACAGGCAACGAATGCTCAAAACGGTGTAATGTGTTGCTGTCTCATTGCCTTTGGAGAAATTTAGAATATTACTGTTATGAAGGAGGAAATGATGCACTTAAAAGATCCCACAGTGGGTTTATTGTATAGAAAATATGTATTATAGGCCTAGCCAAGCGTCCTATAACACCTAGCCATCTTTTCTTAGAGAAACAAGCAGACCATTATTGTATCCAAAGCCAGGCCACTGTGAATCCGGCATTTTTAATTCCTGTTTACGTAATTTGCACCAACGTCCTTGCAAATTATTCGTACACATGTAAACTTTATAAAGATGAAAGTCGTACCTTTAATAAGAATATGTTGGCGTTCTTGTTTGGTTTTGGTTCCCATATCCATTATCTTTGTCATAAGAGATCAGTTACACACTTAGGATTGTATTGGAAGAGAGGGAGAGAAGGGGAACAAATGTGCGCGGGAGGAAAAGAGAAAAGAAAGAAAGGAAAGAGGAAATTGGAAATGAAAAAGTATCGTTCTTACCGACGAGACTACTCAAGTATGTTTCATAAATATCTACTAGGGAAGGTTTATCGTTTTAAATTCTTCGATACTAAACCTTTTTTTTCGTCAGGAGTCCAAACGTTATGAGTGATAAAACACCTTTTGTTGCTGCTCGCCGCCTGTCCAGTATCAGTCTACTACTGCTGCCATCATCAATGATCATAATAATAGCAGTCTCTCCTCTCTCTCTCTCTCGCGCTCGCGGACTCTGTGGGGTTTGTGGGGGGCTGGCGGGGTGTATATTGGGAGTTTT
>LR138294.1:0-50156 GCA_900659605.1 Tisbe holothuriae | reverse complement strand
AAGTGGAAATTGAATTACTTTAAGCACGGCTTTGGTATCCCTCAGTCAAACACGATGTAGTACATCAGGCATTCAATCCATGTCTGAAGGCCGAAATGGAAAAGATTTTGGGCGCAACCCGTTTTCCATACATGGGAGACAAGACAAAGCACATAATTGGGGATAATTAGTAGTCCTATCAATCCGTACATTGTACGTTTTTGGATGCGAATGGTCACATGAAAGGTCTTGTCAGGTGACCGCAGCGCTACCACTTTTGTGTGTAATTACAGCTCCGTCACGTCCGAAGTTTGGACATCTCTGCCAAAGCAAGGATATCATAAAAAGATGGCTGAAGATACGATTTAATGACGATGATGATATTTTGAAAGGGGAACAAATCTGAGGTCAGTACATGGCGAAAATGCCTTTTTTTAATGCACATTCTCAATGAAGTAGATTAATGAATTAATGCATTCCTGGAGGTGACAAGGCCACAGAAAGGCGCGAAATTCAAATTGCAGCCGTTGCAAAAATATTTGTGTTGCCTGGACAAAGTCGCCGTCGGGTTTTTCCTTCAAGGAGTCTTTTTCACATTTCCTCGCTCGGAGTCTAAACAAAAAAGTGTTTGCATTGAAGGCTAGTTTGCTGAAGGACAATTTGCCAGGTGAGAAGAAACATGAATGCAACATGCTTGGGAAATGTCAGGGGAAGGAGGCGACGGCGGAGTTATTGCCAAATGTGGTCAGGAGGGCATTGAAAGATAGTCCTGTGAATATGAACATATAATATGCATAATATCAAATTATCCCTTCCTGTCTGATTTTTTAATCAGTTGCAAAATGAATATCGAATGGGATGATGTTTCAAAATTTCCTTTCAATCTTTAGCGGTTTCTTAGGTATTCTAAAAATGGCATTATTTCGAAAGAATTTTGTTTTTGTTTTCTCCTCCCTGACCTTTTCCCCGAAAGGGACATCATTAGCATTCGTGACATATTTCCGCGATTGCGTCTTCTAACACCTACGCCACCAGGGATGCCAGTTTAAAATGTATTTCATTCAATCTAGACAATTCAGCATCCCTTAAATGCCTTTGTTGACGCAACTTTTAAAGCACAAAAACACACTATTGAAGCAGCGTTTTACAGGGGGCCATTTGGCGCCGTAAAAATGTAATTTCGGAAGGATAAAAATAAAGTGCTCCTTTGCCCTTAACTCAGATGTAATGCCTGAGATATTGACTTCCTTAAAGTCGCCTTTAAATATCACCTTTGCAGCATCGGCGGCCACTTTTGGCACCGAGAGAAATATATTGAGCCATATTTCTAATATCTGATCCTTGAAGAAAAATGTGAGTCGAATCTGGAAGGCGAAGGATATTTAAGAGCATTTTTATGCATCTTTTCCCCGCTACCAGCAAATGATCCGAAAATATGTGTAACGCTCCCTATTTATAACACACTTCCCGATTGCATCCGATGATTTTATCACAGCTTGTTATGCAACCACAAATTATAAACCAGATGAAGCAATTTTCGGCTCTATATAAAAGATCTGGTGCTGATTTTTATTGTATACGGCACATCTCTTGAATGTGATTTCTGCCGCCTGCTGCGATTCTGATTCCGACTCTGAACGCACACATTGTGCTCTTGTTTAGACAAGGAAATGTAATGAAACCCAATGATGAGGCCATACGACCGAAAAAGAGCTCTTAAAGGGGTTCGTTAATGCTCAATTTAGCGGCAGCTGCAGTTTTGATATTGTCTCTGAAAACAGGGCGAGCAATTAACAGCTGAGGGAAAAGCAAAACAAGAGGGGAGTGGAGGCAATCAATACTCAAAGCCAACACAAATGAGCAAATAGAATGAACAAAATACTCTATTTTTAGCCAATGACGAGTTGCTCGAGTACAAGTTTGAGTGCTTCTCAAGTACAAAGTAATCTAATGCAATGTTTACTCTCTTTCAGGTAAGACAATTTAATCCATAGTCGTATAAAGCCGGCATGACACACTGAACTACAAAGATAGGAGCTCACTGGCGCAGCTCAGCGGCATATCGACCTTGCCTCAAGGCCTGAGTACATTCTTCTTCTTCAGAGCACAATATCTCTTAGCCACTTGTGTGTATGACCTACATCGACTCACTTGTTTGTACTCATGACTGTTTTTGCATCCACAACAAACGTGAAGAAAGAGCTCAATTTATATTCAGTTTGTTTTCGGCTGTGTGGTAATAATTATAAGTGGTTCGTTTTGGACAGGGATGATTCGTCTTGAGAACAAACCTCGGCCGTTAAAATTACCATTAGCGGCCATCATTCAAGCTGGGCTAGGAATGTGCGGCCTGGCCTGCCATGTACTCTGTATTACAGGGGCCTGAAATTATTTCTGCGACGAATTGAAGCCGAATGAATTGATCCAAAATTGCCTCTAATGCGCTGCTTCTAAGCCCCCAAAATCGTTTTCGTGGTAGCAACAATCTTGACACCCGAAGACGGATCGCTCTGGGATTCCACATTGTAGCATCAGAAGACGCAAAAACGGTATAAATTACGTGTTAAAACATGACAGGCCCCAAGAAAGACACGAAAGGGAGATGTCTCCATGTGTTATTTCTAATCACATTAGCATATTTGCTCAATACGTCGGTGTCACGACGACGACGACGACTCTATCAAAGAATGATCAAACGACCGTTGCAATGTATGTTCAAGAGCAGCAGTATCGAATTAAGGGGATACCCCTTGTGCTCAGCTGCTGCTGCAGTGGCCACATGCTGAGCAGTAACAAACGCACTTGAGCCGACTTTGTTGCTGTTGGGGCGCCGAGCTGCACTAAAAAGGACCGTTGGTTCAGTTGGTGACTCATACCTATATTGCACAGTGGAATAATACGGGGAATTAATCCATATTTTGTCATATCATGATGCTCTGTTATACAATTTCATATGTTTATTATTGTTAAACTTTAAACCCACTGTGTTTTGCTCAGACGTGCGGAAGGTCGTACGTAAGCTTTGTACCCTTCTTCTCGTTCTTGCACTTTGGGGTGACGTGCGTGCAAAAAAGGTTGAGAAAGAACGAACGGGGTCCTTTTAAATGGCTTTAAAACGTGCATCGTGTTTATTATCAGAGAATGAGGATGACGTTGGGGAAAAATAATAATGTTCTGATGATATTCATGACAGGATGTCTAGCTTGTTATCCTAACGGAAACGAATGAAAGGAACGGCAATACCTCAGTTTTTGTCAGACATGTTTTACTCCACTTTTAATTAACATATGACGCAGTATTTTACACATTATTGGGAGAGACTCAAACCCGTTTTAAGGATGGAGATTCTACAACTGTTGACTCTGAACAAGTCAGAACCAATTTTAAGCCCTCTTCCCTGGAGCTAGAACTCAAAACACTCTTCCCACCACATCTGCAGACACATTATAAAAAGATGTAGGTTTTGGGAATCCATCAAATTAGAGATGCTGCATTTAAATGTAGGCGCCCTAAATATTAATAACAACTCAAAAGGCATGAAATCATGCACTTGAGGCATAACAAGATGCATATCAAGTGCATTTTTCGCATTGTTTGAGATCTCTCTCGTTCTCCCCACCACCCATTGTGCTAACGGGGTCTCCTCTTTTATGCGTCAGATTTGAATTCCCCATTTGGACTTCTTCTTCTTCTTCAAATGACGCACAAAAGGAATCATAGCAGCAGCAGCTTTATCATCATCATTATTGTTGTTGTCATTCTCAATGTGTAAAAAATGCGTGTTCGATCAATTGTTGGAAGATACATATACAGAAGAAGATTACTTGAAATATCTCTTGGAATTGATTGGATGTAATTTTTGGGAATGCCAGATTTGGAGAGGAATCATTGTTCAGATGCTTAAGGAGCGACGTTATTTGTTTAAGCAATGGTAAATATTTGAATAAAATGATATCCATACTTTACATGATACCTACTGAGCACTAGGAATCAATCAAAAATGAAGTTAATTAATCATTTCACGTCTATTTTGAGTCCTTGATTCTGTCTCCTCTCGACGATAAGACCATCTATCTGTAAAAAGGTCCCAAAATGGACACACAGATCTCCTAATGAAAGTTCTTCCAGTCGAATGCACTCACAGCCCAATATCTAAAACTCACTTCAAAATTAAATTGCGTCGCTGACCCAAGGACACATCGTGGAAAAGGAGATCTTTTGACAGAGCTTGAGAACTGTTGCAGGGTTGCTAGATTATAAAAACCTAATATAGCTCACTAAATCGAGTTGGCAACTCCAGCCTTTTGACCTGATGATCGGGCCATATAGGAGATGTCCGTCCAGAGTACAAATCAAAGCATAAAACTTATCAACACAATGTAAATATTGATTTTATAAATAAAACGGCAACCCTATGTTAGACTGCCCTCCTCCAAATCTTCTTCTTCTTCTCAACTACGCACGACATCATCATCATCATCTTTTGCACGCACAACTTTTAGGCCTCACTTCTTTATAATGTGTCGCAATGAAGGGCGACATTGAAATGGAGAATAAAGAATGCGACCAAAAGCAGCAGAGATGACAAGTCTCAAATCGTAAATCATGAATTGAGTGTCAAGACTCGCTGCCAAAAATGAAAACGGGGGTTCAAGAGATGGAACAATAATAGTTTGATATGCGTATATGATGCGTACATGGCGCCCACCCGGGTTTAATATTTTATTTCAATTATATCTTCAAAACAACCACATCATTGAAATTTGCTTTAAATTGCTTCCTACTACTCCCTTTATTCTTAAATAAACGGCCCGCCGCAAAGCTCATTTTCTGCTTCTTCAACTTCTGTGGTCAAAATGATGATAATTTCAAGTACGGACAAAATAATCAAGGACAAGGTTCCTTCAAATATTATTATTAATAATAAAGTAATGAACATGCTTTAACCGCAAGGTGTCTCTGCTAATGAGATTGTTATGGCTTTTTAAACGGCAGATTGGGACTATTTCGAAAACATGTGTTAAGTAATTGGTCGGGGAGGTAATTATAAGATTAATTTGACATGGAAGTTCCGTGTGCAGGAATGTCAGATGAAGTTTATTATTTGTTTCCTAACCCTCGGAATTGAAAGGGAGAGTTTTTCCGTGTAAAATGAAATGAGATTTGACAGCTTTTAAAGGGGTTTTTATGTACCCTCGGTTTGCACACAGAGAAGCGAATAAACGTCCTGGGAACCGTATCAAAAGAGGGGAGAAAATAAACTTATTGGAATTTAAAAGTCTCCCTTTTGCATGAATGGTTTAAAGGATATCAAAATTGGACGAACAACCCCTAGGCAGAATTAACTTTTTTTTTACCTGAGACAGGTTTCGTGACTACAAAACGGAACTAACCAATGGCAAAAAGTGGATTATAATCGAGGTAAAAAGTGTCGCAAAAACCAAACCCTTGCTGTAATAAAACCGTCCCAGAACGGCTTCTTATTAACTGATCAGTCGTCTTTAGTGAAGCAAACATAATGTAGAAATACACTTTTATTGTGTCTAGTTCATCTAAAGTAGAATAGCTTTTTGTGTGCGTTAACAAATAGCGAAACGAGATAAAAGAAGTGAAAGTAGATTTTTGCTCCAGTTATTAATAAATGATGCAACTTGCGTGCGGTGAAAAGTACAAAAAGTGATGTCGCAGGTTGGAAAATAATGACAGAAACAGAAATACGTAAACCGTATATTACGAACTTACGAAGGTAAGTCACTTTTTATACAGAAGTGCTTTAGACGATTAATTAAATGCAAACAAAAATACATTGAATGAAACTTTTTCGATGTATAAAAGAAACTTTTCCCGTGACACGTGCCGTTTACGAAAAAGTCTTATTTATAGTTTGTTCAATGGCATAAAGTAAACAATTGTTAGGGTCTTTTTTGTGTATCTAAACACTGAATACACTCTCCCATTCAGTGGAAATGTCGTCATGTAAATGTCATAAAAATTGGATGGCGTTGTAGATGTCGCTTCGTTGTGTATTTTATTTGGTCGATAAGCGCGTTTTACGACGTTTCATTGCGAGCTCTAATCCCTTAATGAGTTCAAGATGGAGTACAAGATGGAATACCAGGGTTGAAACTTTGTTTATTTTATTTAGTGTTTAATGTCTGGCTCTCTAAAGAACTTTAGAGCTCCGAGTATTAACTGGCATCCCTAAGGACTGTCAATGAAAAACAGAAGCGTCCTGCAATAAAATTTAATACCGGGTAGTATTAGGAGTAGGCGGTGTCAAAATAACACAAAGTTAAACCCTTCCTTCCTTCCTTGCCCTCCTCCAACTATAAATAGTCCCATAAAAGCCAAGGAAACATAAACTCTTTTCAATTTTCTCCGGTCAAAACCTTCCATTTTGGCGCTTATTTGATCACCGTTTAAATAATCTTTCCCACACGCTCTGTATATTCCTTACTGCTGTCAATATAGAAAATTGCAACATAACCTTAAAACCCCTTCACACAAGAAAAGAGCACTCTCGAGACCCCTTTTATATGAAAAGTGTATTTGCTCAGCTAAAAATAAACTGCAATTTCCCCCTTTTGTATGTGTGCTACATTGAATAGCCCCAAGGATAGTGTTGTATAGGCTCAAATATAGCACAGGGAGGACTATAATAAAACCCCGTTAGCTTATTTCCTTTCTTCGTGGAAACCGGGCCATTTATTCTTTCTTCTTCTTCTTCTCACCCCCGCCCGTGATTCACTCTCATTTTCACCCCCTGAGCGAAACACAACGAAAAAGTTGGCAACAATTGAACCTTTGTCATCATATGGCGCTGTTGTTGTTACACTTACTTGTCGTCTTGTTCACTCTTGTCTCCTTCCTCCTCCTCTTCCCCCTCGGGGGTTCGGAGTTTTACTACAAGCACCTCCAAGGAAGCTCTCCTCCGAGGAGTGGGAGCAGTTGTGGGTCCCACGCAATAATGACAACGTAGAGAGAGCAATTTTCTTAGTAACACGATTAGTTTTATTGGTGCAGTTCTAAATATGGAAAGCAATTTGAGGGAGGAAGATAATCTATATTGTGTGTAATCTGTCTCTTTTTTGTCCACATAACTTATGCATGTCTTTTTGGTGCCCCCACCGTGCGAATGGAATTAACATTCAGAGAGGGAAACGCACTCAGATCTATTTTCTCTTCGTTCGTCGACCTGCAATCGTATCAAGAGACCTCTCTCTCTCTCTCTCTCTCTCTCTCTCTCTCTTTATGGCACCCAGGGCAGAGCAACGACCTTTTTATACCGACTCTCATTTGTTACCCTCCAATTGCAACATGCACAGGAAAGGCAAATCAGACTATTTTCTCTCCCCACGGCTAGAATGACTGATCAGATAAGACCAGAGATTGCTCCTCAGCCGTAGCTGCCAATGTGTGGTCGACGACTACACCTCATGAAGAATTCCTCCACTGGCTGTGGCCTTATCTTGCGCTATCGATCAATGGCGGGGGTTGTGTTGACTCTAACTCTAATAACCCCTGAACAAAAAAGCTCCTTCTCACTGTTCTGCCTGGCTGTTGTTAACCTCAATGAGAAAATGACCCGTTTCACCTCTCTCTCCAGAGATAAGTGGGCGACTCAATTGTCTCGACCCATTTGAATCACGGTGGTAGAACATGAAGAGGAATCCTCAACAGTAGTTGCATGTAGTAATCACTGTCGTCGTCTCCTCCCCCTTTCTTGTTTCCCAGGCGAAAAAAACGTACCTGAAAAATCATGACGTTTGCGCGCTCGACAACAGAGAGCTGCTTCTGAGGGCAACGCTGCCGTTGCCGGTTCTATAACTTCTCCTCCTCCCCTCAAGCTTTTTCCATGGAACGGCTGCTGGAGTAAAAAAGGGGCTCGCTGGCGGGAGAGCTCAGTTGTGACTCGTAGACTTTCGTGTAAAGGTGTTTCTTTCTCCTCTGAGTATACATTCCGTGCATGTGAATGTCGTAGAGTTATTGCGTGTGTTTCAGAACTGACACGAGTGTAAATAACGTCGTTTTCGTTCAATGTTGTTATTGTAAAAGTGGGTACAACATTCGTCTTTGTGTAAGAATCACATTTCTCAACCGTGTTTATCCTCCAGACGACATAAATCAGTGTGTCAGTGTTACGTAACGAGGAGAGAAAGCAAATCGGATCGGATTTAAATCTGTACCCTTGGCGCCGTCCGTATCAATAATTCATCGTGAATTTCCCGCGCTTCTTGCAGGTGCAACAACATCATGTATACGGAGGAAGAAAGCCCGTTTAAAACATTCGATCGTTAAAACAACCCTCAGTGTGTAATATGTGAGAAAGGTGGATTATAACGTAATGCGTTCTTCAGGTGGCTTCGACGAAAAACTTTCATTATTATCAATATTGTTGTTGATATCATACGGCTGGGGGTGGATGCTGCTTTCTTTTATCAGGGGTGATGAATGCAACACATTTTTATTAACGAAACATTAGTGCAATATAAGACTCTTTATAGGACACTTAGCAACCCTAATAGCTAATATTTGAGACACAGTCTGGCAAGTGTGTCCACTTTTTTCGTCTTATCGCCCCAACGCCATCTCCCATTTTCTCTTACTAAGAAGTAAGAACACAAACAGCACAATCGGAAGCCGCTTAATATATTAACCGCTTCTTGTTCATTTTCTTCTCGTCCAACACCTGCCTTGTTCGTTATTATAGGTATCATACCACAGCAGCCAAAAACTCACCCCCGTAGCAAAGCGTGACCAAATAGTTTTGCCACGACAGGAGAGGAAGAAGGAGGAAAAACGCCTCCTCCACTGCCGGCAGTCTTTATTGTTTCTAACAAAAGGCTTGTTCGGGTTCTTTAGCTCTCTTTAAAGTCCGATCGTATATTGTGTTATATGAATGCTCATGCTCGAGTGGGCGAAGAAAAGAAAAAGCTTTTTCGTGCAACAGGGGGTTGGTTAAAATGAGACTCTCATAAGAGATGTTTGATTAAACATTCTTTAGGGCTGCCACCATTGCACAACAAAGTTATTCTCATTGCATCTTTAAATAAAAGACTGTTTAAGACTTACAAGTTACAACAATGCAACCCTCTCCAGCTGCTTGGTTGCAAGATCTATCTTGATATGACCGGATGCAAATACGAATGATAATAAGGAGAGCATGCCTTTAAAACGAGTCACGAAATATCATTGTCTTCCATTTTTACAGCAGCAGATGATGATCATGAAATGCATGCATTAAAACACACCCAGGCAACACAATTGTTTTACAGAGGGTGGATTAGTAGTTTTCTATTTAATTGTGAGTGCGAGAGAGGAAGCTGAGAAATTTAGACACGACTGCTGCTGCTGCGACACCTCATCATCATGTTGATGAACCTTATTACGAGAGGGATTCAGGGTTGCCAGTTTGTTTACAAATACATAATATATCTAGTGACAAATACCTGATAGTTTACGTTATAATGGCATCCCTATCCGTGAATGTGGGAGAGACAAAACAACGTTGCCGCAGTTGTTGTTGTTTGGAAACTGCTGTGAACGGAATGGAGATCATTTCCTGTCTACTACAACATTTTTGCAGGAATGGACTTCTAAAACAATTAAAATGAAACCCAGCTCAGCAGAGGGTTGAATGTCGCTACTATGCACGTTTTAATAACTTCCCCCTTTTTGCTAACGAGCTTTTTGTGCTGAGTGTGAGATCGGAAGGAAATTACATGTGGAAAATAAAAGCCTTTTTCTTCCTTATAAGCTTATGAATGCGGCCTAAGTCTTAGCAACAGCTCTAACAACTTCAACCCCCTCCAGTGCTGAGCTAATAACCCTTCCTGCTCGTTTCGTGGTTTTCTCCGTGTGACAAACTGCGGCGTTCTCGGAAAAGGAGAATTATCATCTCATCTCCTGTGTGAAGCGGTTGCAAGTCTTGCGTGTGTTTCGGCATTTTTGCATGAACTTTTACCTTTTTAAGGTGGAAAAATTGCAACTTCACGCTTTTTTACCCAACGGAAGCCAAAGAAGAATAAACAGAAGAACTCGAGTCATGATTTTTACAATGAGATGCTTCACTGCAGGGTTGCCATTTCATTCAAACGTCATCTCTCTATATAAAGCTAAAATGGGAACCTATTGCTCCAAATAGAGCTAAAATGGCAACCCTGCTTCTCTGGTGTTGCGAATCGAGTCAAGGTGAAGATTTGTAGCTGAGAAAAATGGCATTTCTTCCCCAGCTCAAAAATAATGGAATAACACACAATGCAGACAATAAAAGTGTTGATATGTGCGCAGCCTTGAGGGCACGAATGGCCTTTTGGAGAAGGGTAAAAATGGCTTGAAAAAATGGTGTGAACAATGCACAGTGGAATTTTGAATTAATGTGGATTGAAATAGCTGGGTGTAAGACCTATAGGGGAAAAAATAAGTACTAAAGTTGATCTTTAACCTGAACTAAATATTCCATGTTTTGCCTCAAAAGTAATGTTTATATTACTGCAAAAATCCTTTTTTTAGACTCAAGATGGAGCAAAAAAGCAACACAATTACATTCACAGTCTCAAATTTCATCCCTCATTATTTGAAGGACACCATTTTTGCTTTTCAACACTCTCTTAAAGTACTTTTTACATCTCTTACAAAAGAGATCTTGCTTCTGATGTACGTATGCGCAATGTATTTAGCTGCTGATAACAAAAAAGAGTCCCATTTAAATCATCTTGAGCTAGTCGACGACGGGCTTTTGAGTGACAAACAAGTGCATTTAGAGTGTGCGTTTGCAAATTAGAGTGTTATTAAGCATTGACGAAACGTACTCAGTAGTGGTCTACTTATCTTGCATCGTTGTCATTATCGTGATTACGGCGATTATTTATTTTGCAAGAAAATTGGCCGGAAGAATCGTGTTCAATTCAGGGATGCCATTATTAAAGTATTTTGTGCATAATGGCATCCCTGTTCTCATGCATAAATGTATGAGTGTAAGCGGTCCTCGTACATCATATGGGCGTTAGAATGAATCGCAACAACTTTGGAGGCCATTAAAATACAACCAGAGAAGTCCCTCTTTTTTGCAATTACACAACGGATCAACAAAGTGATGCTAAAAGTTGACGTGGTCATGCAAAAATAGCATCACAGCTTACTGTTGTAGCCACCCTTACATTTGTCAATTCAGGCATGGTCATGTTGTTGTTATTTGGACATAATCATGCATGCGACAAAGCGCACACACTGCTCTCATGCTGATTACGCATTATCATTTTGAGCATGAGTGGAAATATAATATGGTCATTGTTGTACCAACAACAACAGTTGATGCATCAGTTCAGTCCCGGTTGTGAGAGAGTTCGGTGCATTTTAATGGAATTTGAGGGTGAAAACGTGGTTTGGAGACCCCCACCGTGTTAAAGAGTGGCGTTTGATAGAGTGAGGCGTGACGGATAGGGAGACTTCGGAGGTGTGCTCGGAAGAAGAAGAAGAGGGATGTTGTGTCGGTTAGGGAGTCTCCATTTTCAAAGGAAGAGGGTGCATTATTTTGAGGGTTGGTCCGTTTTCTATTTTCCTTGTGCGGAGAAAGGAGAACGAATACATTACAGGGCAACAAGAGCAGCAGCAGGGATTCTATTTGAAGCAACAGTTTCTTTCTCAGAGTTCGTTACTCCGTCGTTTCAAGTTCTCTTTTACGATTCAAACGTGTTCTGGTCATAAGGGGGAATTGAACCGAATCGTATGAAATGTGAGAGATATTCAAGAGTTCTTCGTCGCCCTTGAGAGAGTTAAACAGTGACGGGCCAATTATTACAATTCATCCACTTCTGATAGCTTCTTCCTTTTGATAATTACCCCTCCTCGGAGTGAAAGGGTTTCAAATCTCTTGACAGTTCAATGGTCTTGAGAGTCGTAAAGCAGCTTTTGCGTTAATGATCAAGACGCGGTTTGGTCGCTTACACATTCAGGGTCAATGTAATACGAAACCCTGCTATGGATATAATGTTCAATTTCCGGACTGACCAGCTGAGTAGTAAACAACCTCTTCCATCATTAGTTACCGTTTATAGCTCATTCATCATGTATTAAGTGTTGTTGACACTTTGCAATGTATGCGCCGTGGTCAGAAAAAGCATATTTTGATCACCTAAATGTGGCTATAACGGAAGCTCGTACAGGAAGCTCTTTTTGTGTCTACAGTACAGTCGCGGCTAGGTCCCTTTTCTTCGCGGCTACTGGGAAATTTGGCTGCACGAAAGCAAGCCGCGGCAGTTGAGAGGTGAACGTTGCAGCGCGCAGACGTGTTCCAGTTTTCTCAGGATACACATTTTAATGAATTGAATTGTCTTCCATTGTGACAGATTAAATGAGTTTTTGCTACAATGACTGTCACAAAAGTGAGACGAGTGATTAGAATATAAATATTGTGGGGAGAGATCCAATGACTTGTTCTCATTGAAATTGTCTTTTGAATACACGCTGTGTGAGTCTTTTGAGCGCCATTTTCCAGCCGTAGTATTCAATTCCTACTGCTACTGTCGTTGTATAATGACAATGATGAAACTCGGTCTGCTCTCCAAAGAAACGATCCGTTAAAAAAGAAGAATTTCCGGTCACACCGCCCGCCAAAAAAGTTGTCTTCGGTTGAGAAATGTGATTCAAACGCTCTTTTTGTGAAGAAACTACTTCTGATGTGAATCGGACAGTGACAAAATGACCTGGAAAGAGCTCGTCTCCTACCTCAAGGAGCCCCGGGTCATGCCCAACAGTGGACCCCATGGGGCTAAGCGGGGCACTCGTCGGTCCCTCCCTGGGTCATCAGGGTCAGATGGGGACGATGGCAGCCTGTCAACATCGTGCTCATTTGAAGACTCCGCCACCTCCCCTGGAAAGAGGTTCTCATTCTCCCCACCAGCACACTGGCTGCCAGATCATAGGGAGGTCTCCCTCGGAGGGTCGGAGGAGTCTCTTGACCTCCCTCCTCCGAACTCCCCAAAAGGGAGACTGACCCGAAGTGGGTCTATTCGTGTCTGTGAGAGTCCTCTGCACCGAGGCTCCATGCTAGGATCGCCAGCATTTCGGAGGAAGAAGATGCGGACAAGAAGGTATTTTATGCGTAAACGTGTTATTATTTCGTGGGACTGACGCCAGGGGAACATACGTAATGCATAGATCATCTATGATGAATCGGTGAAAATGTTTATGCCAATTGCTGCCATTGTAATTCCGCAAAAAAGGAAAAGAAAGAAGGTACTCCACCTTTTTCCATTTCTTAGAAAATGGATCTAATGGGGAAGGAGAATAATACATTTGGGAAGACCAGTAGGCACTAATTTAAGACCTTTTTCTTTACTTCTCTCTCACTCTCTATCCCCTGGAGGCTCACGAGCTTTATATTTCAGTCCATTGAATAAAGCAGACTACTTTTTGTGCTCCAAAAAAGGAGAACTAGCCGTCAGAGAGAGAAAAGTAAATTAGCCAAAGTGCCGCATGCAGCGCTAGAAGAATTAAGGAAATGGACTCCTCCAAAAAGGAAAGTGTGGGACTTTTTTCTTTGGCGATATTTTCAAGGCCCTCGAGCGAAAAAAGCTTTTTTGCGTCAATATAACAAATTGTGCGTAAAGCGCGCCGCATTATTAGTAAATACGCAAGGAATAAATGAAGCAGCAGCGGAGAGCGTCGTCCAGCTTCGATTAAGTGTCTTCTCCTTCTTGGCCTGACAGGAAGTTTCTCATGGCAAAGTAGGATCATTAAACTTCAAGTTTAGATAGATTAAAGCGTACAGACTTTGGAAATAACCTGGTGGTGGGCTCTTAACCCCTTGAGGGCATCCAAATAAATGAAGGAGAAAAAGGATGTTTATCTGCAAAGTTATGATGATGCAATTCGACTCTTTGCTCACATAGCTCTCGGACGTAAGGATTCGTTTTATGGTCCATTCTACTACTCATCAAAGGGGGTCTTTCTTCATACTAGCGCCTTGAACACATATTACCGATTACTGACGTACTTTAATCCACGGAAAATCACAGATAGGAATTTAGTGAAACAACCCCTTCGCGTGTCCCATTATTCCGTCCACTCTAATCCCCAAAACGACCGAATGGACTGCGAGTTATTTTATTTTTATAATCCAGGAAGGATCGGAGGAGAGTTGCTCGAGCGGGAGTGCGAACGAACTTTACAAATTGGTGCCAAAACTAACAAACGAGCGAGACGCTTCAAAGTACTGTGTTCGTTCTTTCAAAGGGATTTATAATGAAACAACAACGGAAGATTCTTGAATTAATCCTGGCTGTTTCAGGGATACCACATTTTTGTCAATTACAAGATAAAATCACTGTAATTGTCAGTAATGATTGTGTCAAAATGAACGCATCCCTTGTTTGTAATCGCCCCGGAATTTCTGCACAGTCATAGAACGGGTACAATGGACAAAAGGGGGAACGATTCTAATGAAGTTTTTTGACTCTTAAACTAACAAGTCACTGACGACGACAACGGTCGACATCAGCAGAGATAATCATAATAATAATCATGCTCAATCTTCGTTAGAATGGCATGAGAGTCTCCCATTGACGACGGGAGAAGAAGATCTGGCTGGGGCGTTTATCATTATATTACAGAAACATGAACTGGGGAGGGGCTGCAAAATGGAAAGACGAGACGAAAATTGCTCCAATTGTGCTCATTCATATCTCTTATTTACCGATTTCCCCCTTTCTTATTTCAGTGAGGCAAATCTACACCACTCGAATGTCACCACGCCCAATATGAACGGAAGACAGCAGCAGCAACCCGCTGGCAAGCCAAGTGCCCTGCCAGTGCCAGCAGCTGCTCCAGTCACTACAGCCAACACAGGCACCACCACAAGGCGCACACTGCCCTCAACGGCAGCTGCAGCTGGAGTGACCATGCGCAACAAGATGGTGCGCGGCTCAGCCACAGGAGGCACCGTAGCCAATGCCAGGCTGCTCAATAATCTGAACAATGGCAGCCCTTCAAACAGCCCAAGAGGGTCTCTGAATGGCAGCCCTACTCACAGTCCGAGAAACTCAGCCTATGGCAGTCTGCAGAGAGGTCCTACAGTGTCCTCAGAGCATAGGAAGGTCAAGCTAACCCGGTCAGAAAGCTGTAGAAGTAAATCCTCTTCTCCGCCATCAGCGACAACTTCGTCTACCATTACCAGTGCCAACAAGACAATGAGCCTCCAAAGGAGGACACCTTCAGCAAGAGCTGGGAGTGCTTCTCCAAGTAGAGCGACCAGGCCAAAGACAATGTCAGGAGCTGTGTTGAGTCCATTAGCGGCTGAGCAACAGCCCGTGGCCACGTCAACCCCAGTTAGCAGCAGCAGCGTTAACAAGGCTCGATCGAGGATACCCAATCCCAAGAATGCGACAGCAGCATCTGGTGTGAGTCAGCAAGCATCTGCAAGCAAAAAGTCGAATTCGTCTCCAGTTTCTTCAAATTCCTCTTCCGGGAATCACAGCAGATCGAATGAGCCTGCTGCTCCTGTAGCATCAGGATGCGGCAAAAACGCTAATTCGGCTGCAGCAAAAAGCTCCACTAAGCCTCAAAAATCACCGCAGAAGATCGTACACAGCAATGACTCAATGTCTTCTTCGTCCTCTTCGTCATCCCCTACTGCTCACAAGCCAGGGCACATCCCCAACTACCTAAACAAATCGTCTCCCTCTTTAAACAGTGGTGTCAACAGACGGGGCATGGCCAGCAAGCTGCCCCGCTCTCGTCCAGTCTCAAGGGACTTTGACTCTGCTGCTAA
Organism: Tisbe holothuriae; assembly: GCA_900659605.1. Taxonomy (NCBI): domain Eukaryota; kingdom Metazoa; phylum Arthropoda; class Copepoda; order Harpacticoida; family Tisbidae; genus Tisbe; species Tisbe holothuriae. The sequence continues at coordinate 34,408 of LR138294.1, read as the reverse complement.
GCCCGTTGCATCTGCAGCTGCAAGTCATCATCACAAGGCAGCGTCCGTGTCCAACCTCAAGTCTGAGAATAGTAAGCAGGCGTCGAACAATGGCGGGAACAATGGTTGTAGCTCGCTCGCTCCAACTGCGAAATTCAGATCGGATGGGGAGATTTCCATTTGCAACGAGGAATCAGCTTCGGCGACCGTTGATGCTGCTTCGAAGGGAAAAACTGTTGCTCCCCCGAGCAGGCAGAGAAGGACAGTCGGCGCTGCGATGAAGAGAGGAGAAGAAGAACTGCAGAGTAGAAGGAAAGACGAACTTGAAGTGAAGGAAGAAAGAGAAGAGCACATCTATGAAAGCGTTGCAGACTTGGCACAACCCCAAAGGCGAGCTCCATTCAGACCGCCGAGAAGTGCAACAGCAGTGAATTCGAGTGCCAAGAGCTCAATCAGTCGCAGTAGAGAACAGGCGGCAACAACGTTAGAGACGAGGAATTCGGAGCAGCGGCTCTCCTCTGAAGTCCAGTGCTGGCCGCCGTGGACAACCACCGGTCAGAGACAGTTGAGTCATCATCATAACAAGACTTCGGCGACAACGACGCAGAATAAGTGGAAGAGTGCTAGTCTGGATACAAGACTCGAGCCGAGAATACCCTCATTCCTATCGAACACTTCCTCTGAGGAGAGTGCCGTGCGACAGAACTTCCTCAAAGTCCGCAGCCGTTCTCTCGGCTTCTTCCAGCGACTGGGTGGTCTCAGACGGTCATTCTCAAACAGATCGAGTAGTGTCAGGACACCTGCAGCACAAAGACGGCCGTCAAAAACGACCGTTACTGTCGGTCAGCCGCCGCCACATCACAGCGGGGACCACGTGTTCTTCAGAGGATTCAGCGGTAAGCGGCAGGAGGACCTGCACGTCGAGCCCTACGCAGTGTTCCACGGCCCATCGTTGGCTGTCCAGTCTCCGGTTGAGCTACCACAAGCGCCACCAAGGAGACGAAGGCCTAAGCGGACTTGCGACGATGCTGATGAGGTGGCTGGACCACCACTAAGGCGCAGTCTCAGCTTCACAGACGCTCACTTCATTGCACAGGCCGTGTACGAGGGTGATACGCGGCTCATTGAGGAGCTGTACCCGGACTTCCCCCGGAGTGAGCCGATCTACGCAGTCGTGGACAAGTCCAAGAAGAAACGGCGGCTGAGACCTTCAACCTTCCACGACCAGACAGGCTTGACATCATCAGCTGAGCATGCGGTGGTGCGGTTGACCCCCATTCAAGCGGGCGCCACCGACAGCAGCGAGAGCGGCAATGAAGCAGCAGCTGCAAGTACTCAGGAAGAAGAACGGAAATCCCAAAATAACAATACAAATAGCGACGGTGCTCCACCGCCGCCAGAGGTCAATAATCACAGCTCAGCTGCGGATCAGGTTGCCAGCATGTTGGCGAGAGCAAGGAAACATTCGGACGGGGCTTCGGACGGTCAGCGCAGAGCAAACAGTGGTCATCAGTCGGCCGAGCGCCGTGGAAGAGAGAACAACAGCAACAGAATAAGGACTTCATCATCTTCAGCCCAGCAGCAGCATGACGGTTGTGACAGCGCCGTGACCTTCTCCAGTTCGGTCATGTTTGTAAGGCAGTCATCCTCGAATAATGGATCCAATGTGGATAATGCCAGACATGGTGAGATTAATGTTAGACATCGCTGAGACTACACGTTGTATATTTTGAAAAAGTGTATCAGTGAGATATCTGTTCTGTATCACAGTTTTTGCAAAGTTTTTCCCCTTCATTGCCTTCTTTATAGTAGCTCTATTTTTTGACGATGCGATTTATGTAAATTGTGTTTGGAAAGAAAAATCGGGAGCAAAAGAAGAAGCGGAGAGTGAAAGAAGAGTCTGTGTCTAAAACGAAATATTTACTATAACATCATTCTCCTCCGTCAAATGTCCATTCTCGATGATGACGACAACGCTCAAAGATTATGTTTCGAAACAGGCGCAAAAAGTGCTATTTAGCGAAATCTTTTTTCTCTCTCTCGAGCTGACTGATATAATTTAAAAGGGGTCCTGTTTTATCTTTCTTGATAAGCGCGTCGCGGGCAGAAGCTAAAGCTGCCTTTGACAGTTGCTCGCTCACGCATACAGAGAGCTCTTCATACACATTCTGGACGGCAGAAATCGGTTACTTCACTGAGCACAAAAACTGCATTCATACAACTCGCTTTACTTGAGCAAAAGACGGGCGGGCATTGATGATGATGATATAACATGATGATCCTAGAATAGATGTTTTTACTCAGTTTTCTTTCTCCCTTTGTCCAGATCTGCCAGATCTCGTCCACGACTCGACTCCGCCCCCGCAATATCACAACTATCTTATGCAACAACAACAACAACAGGATCATGCCACGCCCTCAAGAAGAACGGTGACAAAAGTCAATGTAGCTGATGGGCAAAAGTATGGAAGCTCTCTCATGGACCACCTGAAGGAGGGTTCACCAGTCATCTCCCCGTGGAACACCGGTCGGCCCAGACCTGGCAGCACCAGCTCTAATGAGAGCTCCTCCAATGGTGGAAACGTGTCTCCCAACAACTCTGTTCTCTTTGATTGTGATACAGCCGGTGGAAGCAACAACAACAACAACAACGATCTGATGCCTTGGTCAGCCTCTGTACAGTCCACAACAGTGGCTCAGGCGTCCACCATCCACCCATTCGCCCACCGGACTCAGCTGCACTACCTTCAGCGGCATCAGGAGAGGATGCGAGAGCAGCAACAACAGGACAATGACGTCTCCATCACGACATCTCGCTTTGGTGGAGGCGGTGTTACGCTCAGTCCGAGCAGTCTCAACCCGACCACAGAGTTATGCCTACAACAACAGTATCATAATAATAGGAATGCCAATGCGAGATATCACCACCACCACTATCATCGGTCCGAGTCAGCAGACAGAATATTGGAACAACATCCGCAGCAGCAGTCGAATAATCGCTTCAACTTGACTACTGCAAACAGTTTGCACAATCAGCCGCACAAGAAGCACTCAGCTCCGGCTCGGGTTTCATCCACTCTTGCCCCAGCGACTACATCCCCTCAGAACGGCAACAACAGCAGAACGTTCAAGAAGATCTTGGCCAAGGCTGATAACAACCTGACCCAGGCTGAGAGCATACTCAGCAGCCTGCAGCTGGAGCAGCAGAAGAAGGAGCTTGAGGAGAGACAGAAGCAACATCATCATCATGGGCTGGCACTGGATGACACCGAGTCTGAGAGTGAGAACAACAGCCTTGGCTCTGACATTGAGACCAACATCCGCCGACTGGAGAAGACTCAGGCCAAGATCAATGCTGCCCTGCAGACCTTCAGGACAGTCCAGGCAATGACTGAGGAGGTCAAGCCAATGAAGCCCACCTTCAGGATGAAGCAGCCGCCGCCAAGGCAGGAGCTGAGTTGTCATGATGAGAGTGGTCAGCAGATGGCGTTCAACAGCCTTCCACCGGCTGAGGTGCAGCCCACGAGGAAGCACCACCACCACCACCCGCATTACAGACATCATCAAGGGCTGGGTGGAAGGAGGCAGCAGCTGCAGCAGCAGCAGCAACAACAGCTGAAGGTGGAAGAGGCTGAGGCAAAGTCAAAGACGGCACCGGGGAAATTAGAGGGTGGGGGAGCAATTGCTAAAGGTAAGAGGTTGTTGTCAGTCCTTAATACTCCAATATAACTTTGCAAATGACAATGTTAGTTACTTTTTGCAATACCAATATGATTTCCGCTTCAAATTATTCTATGCATACCTATGCATACCTACAAAATTATTTTCAAGTCGGCCAAAGTTATCACACGCTTTCCCAATAAGTCACCACTTAATTCTTCATCTGCCTGCTGCCGCTTTTTTCATACCTCGTAGACTTGAACTTGAACAAGACGTTTTTCCCGTCTCGGCAGCTTGAAACAATTTCATTCCAGGCTGATCTATGGCCCGGAACGAAATTTGTCCGAAACTGAGAAGATTTTTTCCTTCACCGGCCGAGATAGATGATAAAAAAAGAACAAAACGATCCGCGCTAGGCGGAACTGAAAGAAATCGAGACGGAAAAAAGACATCCTACAGCAGGCCGTAAAATTACCTGACAGTTGTTAATGCTTTATAATTTTTCAATCCCTTCACTTTATCTTAAACTAGCAAGACAACTACTTTATTAGGATTAGTGTGGCATAAAATATTTTGAAATGGAGAAATCCTTAACCATCCATTTCATTACAGATTTCGAAAACGTGTCTCCAAGCACGACGAGCTCTAGCTCCAGCTCCAACCTGAACCAGACCTCTACCGGCACCCGGCCCAAGAAGACTTCTCTCTTCAGAAGACATTCCTTCAGTCTCGTCGGCAACAACAACGGCAACAACAACGGCAACAACAAGGACAAGAGCCCCGCCCCCGCCGATGAAGACTCCTCATACGCGACGTCCTCCAGCCAGAGGGAGTCGAGTCTCTGGTACGACGGCGACCTGGACTCGGACGCGCCCATGGTGGCCGCCACAAGGGCAGCAGGGGTTGCGTACGATGACGCGTACTCATTCAGTGACAGCGAAGGCGGTTTTCTGCCGTTGCGTCATCGGCTGAAGGGATTACTCGGCTCGTTTGGAAAAGGGAAAAAGCGTCGCTACGCAAAAGGAGGTAAACAGAGCAAAGGAGTCGCGACGACGACGACGACGAGTGAAAGCATCGGGATAATGAAGCCACCGGTGGAGGGCGAGCAGCAAGACCAACAGCAGGCGAGCCCCATCCTCAAGGCCACGCTCGGCGAGTTCACGCGGCAGATCGAGAACCTGTCCGCGCGCCGGGAGAGCGATGAGATGCACGGGCCGCTCGGACTGTCCAGGCAGACGTCGCTGCCGGCGTCCACGTCGTATTACACGCCACAGAACGGGTCGTCCTCCAGCGCGACGTCGTCTCCGCACAGCCACAGCCAAGAGCTCGGCTCTAGCAAGACGAGCAATGGACACATATCGAGGAAGGACACCTTGGCCAAGGCGGACAGCAACGACACCTACGCGTCCGCGTCCAGCTTCAACCCAAACTCGAATCGGAATAGCGTCATCAGCGGTCAGTCTGTGAGTTCAGAGAGCTACGAACAGGAAGAGCCGGAGCATATGCGTCGCTGTCTGAGAGCTCATGAGGAGGATGAGGACGAAGAGGAGATGGCGGTGAGCAACTCCAGCCCCCGCTCAGCCAACGCTAACGACGACCTCACGCCTGAGCAGCGCCAGGAGAAGAAGGTTTACTACATCGCCAGGGAGATCATGACCTCGGAGCGCGTCTTTGTCGACATACTCAGACTCTTGAATGTAGAGTTTCGAGATTATGTCCAGCGCGCCAGAAGGGAGTCCAAGAACGGCATCATTGGCGATGCCGACTTCAGCAGGATCTTCAGCAACTTGCCCGAGCTGCAAGCGCTTAATGAAGATCTCCTGCAGGACTTTGAGGACAGGATTGAGAACTGGCACGCGCTCAAGAAGATTGCGGATGTCATTGTGAGGAAAGGACCGTTTCTCAAGCTGTACACCACCTACATCCGGGAGTTCTCCTCCGTCAATTACCACCTGGATGAGTGCTGCCAAAAGTACCCCAAGTTTGGCAAGATCCTGAGGGAGTTTGAGAAGAAGGAGCGGTGCAGAAACCTGAAGCTGAAGCACTTTATGTTGAAACCAGTGCAACGGCTGCCCCAGTACAAACTGTTGCTTGAAGACTACCTCAAGCACATCGACCAGAACAGCCCTGACTTTGACGACACGACCAATGCCTTGAGGATTGTCTCCGAGGCTGCTGAGCACGCCAATGACACCATCAAACAGGGAGACAAGTTCAGGAAGATGCTCAAGCTGCAATCCAGGCTGGGTGACACTGAGCTGATCAGGCCTGGCAGGGAGCTCATCCGTGAGGGTGAACTGCAGAAGATCAGCAGGAAGGGCGTCGGCCCGAGATACTTTGTTCTGCTCAGCGACTACCTGCTCTACTGCACGTACGGTGGCACATGGTCTTCCTCCAGCCACTCAGAGCCAAGCCTGCGCGTCACATACAAGATTCCGCTGACCACGCTGCAGGTCCGCGCGCCCAACGCGGAGGAGTACCAGACTGAGTTCAACATCACGTCTCCGGTGCGCAGCTGCACTCTGCGCGCGGCTACACTGCACGAGCGCAACGTGTGGCTGGACGCCCTCAACAGCGCCATCGAAGACCATGTGAGTAGGAAGGCCACGTTCAACGCGGCAGCGGGCAGCGGGGCCAACCCACTGGCGCACCATGACGGCCTCGCCATGATGAACCCCGCTGAGGCGGCCAAGATCGGCAACAGCGCCCCCGTCTGGATCCCTGACCGGAGGGTGACCATGTGCCAGCACTGCACCGTGGAGTTCACTGTTCTCGTGCGGCGGCATCACTGCCGCGCGTGCGGCAAGGTTGTCTGCTCGACGTGCTCTGCCAACAAGGCGCCGCTGCGCTACAGGGAATTTGACTCTGCGAGGGTGTGCGACGACTGCTTTGAGTTTCTCGAAAAAGGTAATTTGTAACATTTATACGATTTTGAATCAGAATAATAACTTCATTGCTTCTAGAACTCTGCCATATTGACGCCCTCCGGTCCCGTTTCAAGAAGCGCGACAGCTCCAAGTCTGGCCGCGGCGACCGCTACGTGCCGCAGCGGCTGAAGGTGAGCGCGACGAGCGACGGCGCGCAGATGTGCGGCTACCTCAAGAAGCGCCTGCGCAACTCCAAGTGGAAGCGGATGTGGTTCGTGCTCAAGGACCGCGTGCTGTACGCGTACAAGGCGTCGGAGGACACCGTAGCCTGCGAGACATGCCCAATCCTGGGATACGATCTTGATACACTATCAGAGGTAGGGAAATTTTATTTGTGTCTTACAATATGTCTTTCTTTTTACTTGGTGTAAGGGAAAAATTAAATTATAGAACTTGTCTTGAATAATTTTTTATATTTCATTTTCAGAAAAACTTCGAGCTGTACGAGGGTGAATACGCCGGCCTGGTGTTCATCCTGTCCCACCCCGGTGGCGAATCCCTCGTCTTCTGCGCCGAGAACGACAACGTGTGCGAGAAGTGGATGGCAGCCCTGAGGGAGGCCATCAAGCTGGAAGAGAACAATGCCAACGCGGCCAATAACGCCTGAAGTAATGATCAGGGTTGCCAGTTGAAAAAAAACAATGCCAATGACAAAATTAATGCTAAATTGAAATTTTAGGGTTACCATGACCCACACAGAAAAAAACCATTACCCCAAGTGAAAATTCATTCAGATATTGATGTGTGCGCCCCAAAAACACAAAATTATAAAACTGTTAAAAGCTAAAGAACATTTTATAAAGAGAGGCAAAATCGCTCTTTGACCCTCTAGTCAGATTTTCAGATGATAACCTTGTTATTTTAGAGAATAGAAAAGGAATAAAATATTATACGTTGTTTCTCATGAGATGTGTTTCTGGTTTGCGGTTGTTATTTTGACACTATTATAATTCAGTGTCAAGTGCATTTTCATATTTCTAGCCGTGATAAATCAATCACGTCGCGATGCGGTCGACAAGAAATACTATTCAAGCGTTTTCCCGACGGATTAATCAAAATGACGGGAGAAAAATAGCCTCGATTTGACCCCTAGCAGTCATGTGTTAGATGAATTATCTTGAATGTAAAAATGATATTAAGGCGACTTGCGGTTAAAAATAATGAAGGCATTTTATAGCTTCGGGTGCAATATAACTGTATTTCATAAGATTAAACATTAATAGCGGTGCAGATAGTTAAAGGCGGGGAAAATGTTATCAGGAAATTTAAAATTATAAAGAGTTTCTTCTGTGGAATGTTGGAAATCCCAGGATATCGAATGAGGGTAACCTTCAAAATATAATGTACATAAAAGAAGTGTAAATTATTCCTTTTTCTTTAGAAGCTGAATCGTAAAATTGAATTATTCGTTTCGCTTATCCGTTCGCAATGACAGCGACGCTCTTCTGCACGAAGCCATCCTCGCTGCCAGCATCCCTCAGCTCGAACTGCGCCGTGAACAGAATCTCGCTCCTATTGGCGTTCAGATACACGGGGATCTTGAACGTGTTCTTCTTGCAGTCGGCCACCAGCAGCCAGCGGAACCGCACCAGCGGCAGATCGGTCAGTATGCTCTCACTCAGCACAAGCTTGTTGGCCTCAACGACGGCGCCGCTCAGCTTCAGCTTGGAGATGGAGAAGGCGAACGCGCCGCTCTTGTCGCCGGCGTCCTGCTCAGAGCAGATGTCCAGTTGAAGGTCCTCCAACGACCAGCTGTTGGCCTGGGCGATGCACTGCCTCGTGGCCGTGATGAACGCCTCCGGGTTGAACAATCCTCCCAGCCAGTACGTGTTGGTCTTGAGCGTGGCCACGTTGGTCACGATCGTCTTGAGCTGCTGCAGCCGGTGGGCGAAGTCCGTGATCCACATGGAGGCCGTCCACTCAGTCTCGTACTTGTAGACGCTCCATGAGTTGGGGATGATGCCGCGAATGAGGTCGAGTCCGATGAGGCGGTGGTGGTTTGTCTGCTTCTTCTTGCCGGCGCACATGGCGCGGAGCTCCTCAAGGTCGGATTTGACTCTGATCAAGATCTTGGCTCCGAGTTTGACCTCCCGCTCAAAGTACCTGAAGAGCGGATCCTTGATGTTCTCGCTCGTTCTCTTCATGGTCTGAAGCTCGGATGGCATCTGGTTCAGCCAGAGCTCAAGAGAGGACTCCAGGGTTCGCATCCAGGTCGGACGGTTGTCCACCTTTCCAAGTGCGACCGCGTCAGAGTGCTTGCGCCCACTGACGACGCCCACGCCAGCCTCCGCGTCAGCGTCTTCATCATCATCGATCTGCTGGATGCGCATGAGCTTCCTGATCACGCTCTGGCCGTGCTTGGTCAACAGCATCACCTCAGCATTGCTAGGCAGACCCAGCCAGACCGGCGACTGCTTGTCAGCCAGCTTCTCGATCCATCCCAGGAACTGGTCTCTCCTGATGCCCTCCGGCATCTTGACCTTGACGTCCTTCTTGTTGTCCAGCAGGTGGAAGTCGTCCTCGAACGTGTGCTCGTGGAACAGCTTCCGGATGAAGGACTCCATCAGGCGCTGGTCGTACTCGTTGTCGAGCTTGCCACCGTAGATGACGTCGGACAGCAGGGTGCGGATGGCCGCCCAAGGGATCTTTTGCGGAGGCAGGTTGGCCCTGCCCATGGATGTCGCGTCGATCCACTGGTCCAGCATGTCGCAGGCGCCCTTCAGGTCGGACTCGTTGAACTCGTAGGCCTTGCTCCATCCGAGTGGCACGTAGCGTAGACGCTCCTGCACCACAGCGTGGAACCAGGCCAGCATGAAGTAGAGACGAGCGCGCTCGCCGGGCTGGGCCATCATGCGTGCGGCCGGGATGGTGGTGAAGGTCCTGATGAGGTTGGCTCTGATGCCCGGTGGCGGTTCGAAGGTGAAAATACGACCGGCGCGGAGTAGATTGACCGGGAGCTTTGGCGTGATCTCGCAAGTGAGGAACAGCCTGAAGCTGTGGTGAGGCTGGATGGAATGCAGCTTCTTCTCAAGCGACGTGAGCCAGGACGGCGCCAAGTGCACGTTCTTGAGCAGCACCCAGCGTCCGGACTTGGTCGACGTGTTGATGCTCTTCTCAGCCTGAGCGAATCCTTCCTCGGACCCGATAGCGATGCTCGTGATCTGTTTGCCGCAGTTGGATGCCAGGTCCATGACGCGGTCGGACGCGTCGAAGCCGGTGATGGAGCACATGAGCACGGGCGTGCTGCTGTTCATCTCGGTCTCCACAATCTTGGCGAGGTCGAGCTCGGCCTCGGCGGCGAACGACGTTCCCATGATCTTGGCCACGAATCTGCTTGCGGAAGAGACGAACCTGTCCGGGCGGAACATGTGGATGGCCAGCAGTTGGAACATGGCCCTTGTCTCGTCCTTGAAGCCCTTCTCCTCGGTCCACAGCTGTGGAATGGCCTCCTCAGGGCTGCCAGATTCAAGCCAGTCGGTGAACTCGGCGCTCTGGCTCTTTTCGTGGATCTGGCCAAAGGTGTCTGGGAAGCTGCCTGCCAGCAGCGAGGCGAGCTCCTTGGGGCTCTCCTCGTTCTGCTGACGGCCGCTTAGCAGGAACTGGAACTCGGCGTCGAGGTTTGGTCCTCCGCTCAGCCCCTTGAGATAGATCCTGGAAAGCATGAGCGCCAGCACGACCTTATCCTCGTGCAGCATTCCTCTCGCCACACGCTTGTACGACCTGCTGAACAGATGCTCCGTGATGGCATCGAGTCTCTCCTGGTAGTCGGTGATTCCCTCGACAACGCTCGCATCTGACAGAATCGAGTTGAAGATGTCGAGGAAGAACTGGAGGCTGAACTGATAGAGGAAGTGGATCTGGTGCAGGTTCTCAATGGTGAAGTAGATGCTGGAGCACGCGATGGACAGCTGCAGATACTGCCTGCTCGTCCGCTCGATCTCCTTCATAACCGCCTCCGTCTCGCCAACCTTCTTCGTCACCTCGAACGCCTCCTTCTTCAGCGTCTCCAACGTGGAGATGACCGTGTTGTCATCCAGGATGCGTCCGTGCGCCTCATTCAGGCACTGCAGCAGCTCCTTCTCCAGGTGACGCAGCCTCAGCTGGAACTCACCCTGCAGCTTGAGCAGATCGGACCGCTTCTTGTCAATGTCCGGCCGCTCGGATTTGAGCACCTGGTTCAGGCACTGCATCTGCAGGGACGACCTCGTGACGGTGAAGTTGACCATGGTGACCCTGGAGCAGATGTCGGGCCTGAACTCGACGGTGGGATCCCTGGTGGAGAGGAAGATGGTGAAGGACGGGGAGAGGTCAATGTCCTGGTCGGCGAGCGTGATGAGCACGCGGCCGCCCGTCTTCCGCAGCTCCTTGTTGAGCACCGGGTTGAGGATGGGGTCGTAGTTCTCGACGTCCTGCACGAGGAGCGGGTTTCCGAAGCGGAGGGCGGACTCGAGGTTCTTGCGGAAGGAATCGTCCAGGAAGGACGTCTTGGTGATCTTCTTGTCCTTGTACTCGTTCATGATGAACTCGGTGGCTTGGCCAGACGGATCTGAAAGGGAAATGAAAGTTAAACAAAATATTTATTTCTTACAAAATCCGTTTTAGAATTTTAATTTTTACACACTGTTGAATTGCAAGGAAAAATTCAATAATAAATAAGTTGTTTAAAAAAAATTAACTTAAAAAAGTATTGATCAGAAAAACCGTAAAATTCAAGAACGAGTGTCGAATTTCACACAACTTTTTGGATATATTTTTAACCCTCAGTTTGACCCTCAGTTTGTACATAATTTCCTACTTACCGATGATGAGCGGATACCTGTTGAACCTGTTCAACATGATGGCATTCTCCGTGCACAGATCATCCGTGGGCAGCGCATTCGCCTGCCACTGAACCCTCTGATCAGGATCAGACAGGAACTCGGTCCTCGCCAGATCGCCTCTAAACGAGATCCCGGTGCTCTCCAGGAACCCAGTCCACGTCGCGAACAGACTCTGCCTGTTCTGCTGATCGTAGTAACCGGCATACGCCAGGAACGCCGAGCTCAAGAACACGTCTCCGATCAAGGTCATCATCTGACTCTTGAAGTTCTCGCTCGTCTCCTGCCAGCGCTCGCGCTCAATGCCCAAGGACTGCAGCAGAGACATGGAACGGTCGACCTTATCCTGGACGTGTTTCAAGTCGCTCTTGATAGCCTCAGCCTGGGAGATGAGCTGAGCGTACTCCTCCTTGTACGCGTTGATGGACACCTCCAACTGCTTGATGATCTCCTTCATCTGCTCTCCTTCCTTCTCTTTTACCTCGGCATTGAGCTCGAGGCTCTTGAGCTCGTTCCTCAGGGGGTCAACACGCTTCAGCATGTCAGCGTACTGCAGCTGAGCGATGGCCCACTTGACCATGGGACCGCACGCCTGGGAGGCGCGGTTGATCTTCTCAAAGGTGTAATCCGGGTTGCTGAGGTACTTTGTCTTCATCTGCTTGCGGACGTCGTCGGAGATGTCGTCCGTGTTGAAGTTGACGATGGTGGGAATGAAGTTGTCCTTCATGACGACGGAGCGGATGGCCTTCCAGTCGGTGGCGTTCTCGCCGAGCAGCAGGCAGATAGATTCGAGCGCCAGGCGCACGGCGGCGGGCGGGTTGCCCATGGAGCGAACCTCCACGAGCTGCTGCCTCTTGATGGAGTTGACAGCCTGCTGAGCCTCGATGACGGCCGGCTCCACCTGGTCCAAATCTTGCATGACCTCAGTACGTTTGATCGCAATCTCCTTCTTCTGCTTCTCAAGCAAGACTTGGATCTCCTGCGAGTGGTTCTTCTGCTTCTCAGCCTCCTGCTGGTCCTTCACCATCTGCTTCAGCTTGGCGTTAGCAGCGTCGTTCTTCGTTTGCAGCTCAACGGACTTGACAGCGAGAGACTTTTGCATCTCGCCGACTTGCTCGACGGTCTCGGCAATCTTGCTGAGACCGACATTGAGATGAAGCTGCTCCTCTTCGAGGGAAGAGCGCTTCTCCTGGTACAGCTTGACAAAGTGGTGGATGAAGTCGAGGAAGTGTCTGGGCGTGATGGCCATGAGACGCTGACCCTTGCGAACGGCGCGCACGTTGGCCTGATGCAGCGTGCGATGAACGTACACCATAGCGTTGACAACGGCATTGCGGTGGTCCAGCGTGTCCGGCGTCAGCCCCTCCACGATGAAGTTGAGCAGGTCAGGCTCCTTCCACGAGGTGTTGTCCAGATCCATCTTGAGCGTGAACTCCTTGCCAACCTGGAAGAGCGCGTTGTCGCCCCAGTCGCCGAACCAGTTGAGCACGCAACGGTTGAAGAGCGCGGGGGACGTGGCGGCGCGGTCCTTGAGACCGTCCTCGGACGGGTTCATGGTGAACACCACGTGGAGGTTCTTCATGACCTGAGTGGTGAACCACTTGTACAACTCCTCTGAGCTGTCAAGCATGAGTCCCTGTCTCTGGGCGCCTTCCTTGCACTGGGTCATCAGGGTGGAGTACTCGTCACCCTCGAACAGACCGGGAACTTCTCCGTTGGCCAGCAGTGTATTCATCCTCTCCAGGAAGCTTGAATCCATCACATTGGACTCATCCAGGATGAAGCAAATCTTCTCATCGCGACAACCGGAGCGGCGGAGGACAATCCTCAGGTCTTCATCAAAGTCCTCGGGTCTGTACTTGTTATGAACCTTGATCTGGTACACGCTGAGGCCGTTGAGCCAGGCCACGAATCGGGACAGGGTGGTCTTGCCGGCGCCAGAGATTCCAATCAGCAGCAGATGTCCCTGAGGCTGCCGGAAGATCCGGTCAATCCTGAGCACATGATCCAACACTTCATCGAAGAGCACAAGCTGAACGTCCAGCTCCTCCTCGTAGAAGACCTTGAGTCTCGCCTTGACATAGTCACGAAGCTCCTCACGCGCCACCGGGATGTAGTTCTTGGTCATCCAGTTGGAGTAGAGGATCGGGCGGGCGAGCGCGTCCTCCTTGCGCACACTGGGGAAGTGCTTCAGCGCGACCTCGTCAATCATCTGGTTAGTCCACAGGCGCTCATCATCAGTGACGAGCCTGTCGTGGAAGAGACGAAGAGCCTCGTGAGCCCAGAGGCGTACAAGACCCTCCACGTCGAGCGTCTCCAACGGCCTGATGGCCTCGCAGATACCACGCACCCAGCGTGTCATCTCACGCGGGGAGTAGACGTAGTGCGGCTGCATGTCCTGCGTGAAGCGATCACGTGACCGCATGAAGAAGTCCACCATGGCTGAGGTGAGCGGCTCGGCGTAGACGCGCAACGTGGGGATGAGTCGCAACAGCGCGCGGTTGAACGTGCCGTAGATCTGGGAGAGCGACGCCTCGCCAGGGTAGTCCACGTAGATAACGGGGACGTGACGCAGGAACCGATGTGCCAGTGGCTTCCTGCCCGGGTCCGTGGGCGGGTTACACGCACCCACAAACTGAATCCTCTCCAGCGACACCCACGCCTGATCGGTCGTCCTGTAGAATCCATTGTGCTCCACGAGCTGCCTGAGGAACGAGATGACCCTCTGCGTGCCGTACTTGTCCATGTTGGGCAGGTTGATCTCGTCGCAGAACATGACGAGCCACTTGCCCAGCTGGGTGGGCGTTAGCACGAGGCCGTTGGGCGTCTTGCGGTACTCGCAGTAGTGGTCGAAGGTCTTGAGGATGAGCTCGGGCGTGGTGGCGGACGAGAAGTTGAGGCCGACCACCTCCATGTCGGGGAGGACGCGGAGGGCGGAGAACAGGGTCATGGTTTTACCGGAGCCGGGAGGGCCGCAAAGAACTGGAAAAACAATACAAGTTAATGTTTCTGTCTTTTAAACTTGGTATTTAAAAAAATTCGATATTTTTTATAACCCCGTACGGCCGTAACATCTATTTTGCGAAATCTTTTTTAAAATTTAGTAAAATTATTTCTTCAAAGACTTTAAATAAAGAATTAACTTTTTAAAATATGTTTAAAACTAATATCTTACCCATAGGTTTATGGTCCGCCAGCCAAGTGTAGAGCAGCTGCTCATGCCTGACCGTGTCGATCGTGGGCACGACGATATCGGGCGAGCCGACCTTGTGCGTCTCCACGTCCATCTGCGGCACCTGCGACGCCCACGGAACCCACTCGCCCTCAATGGACACCTGGTAGTCCAGCACTGGGGATCCCTTCGCCTCGGGAAGGTTGATGGTCGTGATGCCCCTAAATTAAAGAGTATTTCAAACGTTCAAACATATTTAATATGATAAAATAGTCATATTCAATAAATAACTTAAAAATGCACATTAAGAAAAAAGCAACTAACTCTTGGATTTATGCCCAATTTTGAAATTATAACATTTGTTTATTATATTTTAATATCAACGTAGAATGAGTTCTTACCTGACAAAGTCTCCCATCTGCAACCTTTCCTTAGTCTTGCAGTCGCCAGTGAAGCTCCAAATGATGGAGTAGACGAGCCACTTGCTCATGTAGCTCTCGATGGTGTCGGGGGCCATGGGGAAGTCGTAGTGGGTGTGGTTGTAGGCCAGGATGCTGCGCACCGCCTGGTTCAGCATGGAGAAGAGGGAGCCGAGCGCGCGCAGGCGGGTGAAGTCCATGATGTGGTCCAGGGTGGCGGCGTGCTCGAGGCAGCGGCAGATGAGGCCGTCGCCGCTAAGGTAGCCAGAGAGGACACCGGCTGCGGCCCGCTGAGTCTGAAATAAATAATATAACATAATTAAACTCAATATCAATGTACTTGATATAATTCAGTTTAGTTACGTAAGATAAACTTTTTCAGCGGTACTCACCAAGATTGAAGCGGACACTTTCCCGCCATCAGCACTCGTCGTCTGATCATCATCGCCATCCTCCAGACTGATATTCTTCAACTTGAGCAGATAGTTCTGCAACACCATCTCAGTGCTGAGAATATCCTCAGAGAACCAGACCATTCCGCAACGGGACACCGTCGCCAGCGTCGCCTCCCTCAGATCGTGCACCTCGAACATGATGCGCACGTTGGCAGGGAGCGAGAGACGCTCTCCGTTCGGCAGCGTCAGCAGCTTGCTCTCGTCCAGCACAGAGTTGAGGTTCTCCACCCACTCGGGGTCGACGTCGCCGTCAAAGATGATCCACTGACGCTTGTTGCTCTCGCCGCGCACGTTGTCGATGATCTTACGCAGAATGTGCGTAAAGAGACCGTCCTTCCACTCACGGGTGTTGGGGTCAAGCGATCCGTACAGGTCCTTCTTGGACAGCGCCTTCGGGTTGATGACATGCGCCTGGCCTTCGATGCCGTCAAACTTCTCAAGAGCCTTCAGGAGCACGTTCCACGCAGCGGACTTGCCAGAGCCGGACGGGCCGACCATCATGAGTCCGTGGTGGATCTGGGTGATCTGGTACAGTTGAAGCACCTTCTCCATCCACATGTTGCCCTGGTCGCCCTCCTCCTCCCCGGCCACCAGGTGCTGCTCGTTGCAGATCTGCTTGATGATCGCCTTCAGCTTGTCCATGTCAGCGTGGTGGTACTTGACGCCAGGGAAGACGTCAGACATGAGAGAGGACAGTAGTGGAATGTCCTCCGCCACCAGCTTCGGGACCATGGTCTCAGTCACGGACTGCACGAGGATCTCCTGCTCAGCCAGGGTGTCGTTGTCGGACGCGTTGCCGCTCTGCAGGCGGAGACGCTTCACGTTTCCAGCGCTGACGAGCACACTCTTCATGGCCCTCAGGCCAAAGTCGTAGTGACTCTGCGGTGATAGCTGTTCCTTGCACAGCTTGAACAGGGGAACCACCTTACGGCTGAGTTTCTCCGCGCTGGTGAAGCCCTGCGCGAACAGCATGACCTCAGCAATGAGCGTGATGTCTGGCCTGGTCATGGCCAAACTCCTGAAGAGCTTCTTTAGGTTATCAGGCAGATTGGACCTTCCGGCGTAGTTGGGGTTCATGGTGATGAACATGGCCATGTCCGGGTTCACCTTAACCTGTTTGCCGATGAGTTCAATGGACAGCGGTCCAGTGTTCTCGGCGGTCTTGGTTCGCAAGCATTCCTGAATTGTCTGAATCTGCTGCGACACGGCGGATAGCATGCGCTCCTCCAAACGGTTGAATTCGTCGAAGCAGCCCCAGGCACCGACCTGGCAAAGACCGACAAAGATGCGACCCATGGCCTGGAAGTCAAAAGTCTCATCGCAGTTGAAGACGAGCACGAAGCGACCCAGGAGGTTGCCGAGGGCCTTCACCGTCTCGGTCTTTCCAGTTCCAGCGGGTCCGAATGGCGATCCTCCCAGACTGGCAGCGAGGGCCTGAGTCATGGACAGGTAACAGCGATCCGTCAGCGGAGTGACAACGAGACGATCCTGCACGCCGAGATACTCGAATCCATAGAAGAAGACGGCGTCAGCAATCTGGATGGTCAACTGCTTCAGCACGTCTGTCTGCTTGGCGTCAAAGTAGAACCTCATCTGGGACAGCCAGTCGAAGCTCTTGTTTGTCATGACGTTCTGAGCGAGCAGTCGCCTGGTGATGGTCCTGCGGTGCACATACTCGTAGATGGAGTGCTCCAGCTTCTTACGCCTCAGCGCAGGCTGGTCCAACAGCACGAGCTTGGACAGCATAGCCAGCACGTCCTCGATGGACTTTAGCTCCTTCTCCAACATCTTACGGTCGTTTGTGGCAAACGCCTGCTCAATGCTCTCTGTCCACATCACCTGGGTGGCGAGAACGACGATCTGGGCTGGGTAGTTGTCGCACCAAGCCAGGAAGTTCTCCTCAGTGATGTTCTTGCGCAACTCCTGCGCGCTGGGCACTGCCTGAGCAAGCTTTGTTGCAAGAGTGACGCGCATGCAGCGCTCAACTTCAGTCAGCCACTCGTTGATCCTCGAATGGACCTTTGTCGACACCGGTTCGTGGAAAGTGATGACCTCGCCCTCCTTGGACGCCATGCCGATGATGTTCATCTGGTCTTCGCTCAGGATCAGACCTGAAATGCCAGCAAACATCTTCTTGAAGTGCTTCTGAAGGCGAGGAAGGTTCTTCGAGTTTCCAATAATCTCGAGGAGATCCTCGTCTCCGACGAAGTAGAATCTTGGGAAGGAAGCGCGCTCTCGCTCCAGATACTCTCCCAGAGCCTTCTGCACCTTGGACAGGAGATCGGCGAGACGCTCCAGACTCCGCTGGATGCCCTGGATATTGAGCACGTCAATGACCATCTGAGTCTTGGCGACCTTCTTCATCAGCGTGAGGAACTCGGTGCTGATGCTATTAAACCTGGATGTCTCCACAGGGAGCAGGTTGGCGATATCGGCGTTGCCTGAGAAGATCCCTTCCAGGTAAACCCAACGGCGCTGAACGTCGATCCAAATGTCGAACAAGTTCGCAATGCGGTTCAACTTGTCCTCCCATGTGAGCGCTTCCTCCTCGAACACGCGGTAGTACGGGGACAGCTTCATGGCCGCAACCTGGTTGATGTTCTCCTTCAGCTTGTTGAACAGATCGTCCCAGCCGCGGATCAGCTTGCACTTGTTCTGATAGTTTATCAGATCCAGCTCGTAGGTCTGCCAGGTCTCCTTGACCTGCTTCAGGAACTCCTCCAGGGCCATCTCACCCTGGGCAACGGACAGCACGTCGCGTAGGATCATCTCGTTCTTGAGCAGATCCACGTCCCAGACCTGGCCGAGCGTGAGGTCGCTCACGACCCAGTTGACGCGCAGCTCCTTGCAGATGGTCTTCCAGTGACGGTCCTTAAGAGCGTCGGTCTTCAGCTCAACAATGAGCTTGTTGACCTTGGCGTACATCTGCAGCGTCCGGCGAACGTACTCGTAACCGGAATACTGCCTGAGGCGAGCGGGAAGCTCCTTCAGCTGAGACAGCAGCGTGTCAATCTGCTGACGCGTCTTACGAGGCTGCACGGACAGCCATGGAAGGTCTTTCATCTCTTCGATCTGCTCCCAGATCTTGGACAACTCAGACCAGACGCCCTTGAGGTCTTGCAGCTCCTCATGACCGATGACGAGCTTATCCGTAGTCAGGCTGGACACGGAGCTGTCCTCCAGCTCCAGAGCCTCTTTGGCCTTGGCCACGTTGTCTCGTTCCTCCTTGAGGCGGACATACTTGCTCTCAAAGATTGAGATGCGCTGCAGAGCGTCGGACGGCTTCATCTCCCCGTCAGTGGGCTTGTTACGCTCCCAGTCGGCGATGTAGTCAGTCGACCTGACCTCGATCTGCTTGTCCTCGGCGACGATCTTCATTTGCAGACTGGCCAGCTGGCTCTGGATGGTCACGTTCTTCCTCTTGATGATCTCGTTGAAGGCGCTCCACTCGCCGTCCACGTTGTCCACGTGCAGCCAGTGCGACGGGAACTGGAACCGCTGTCGCTCCAGAATGCGCTGACCGTCCTTGAACGTGCCGACATTCTTCTCCCAGGCCTTCATCTTGCGCTTGAGCGCCTGCACGTCCGTGATGAAGTTGACCGCCTCAGAGGTGGACGCCGCCTCGATGGTCTGCTGCTCGAGGTCGCCGCGGGCCTTGGCGATCTGAGTGTGGAACTGGCTCATCTCGGAACCGAGCATGGTGCCGAACTTGCCGAGGGCGTCCTTGTGCCAAGAGTCGTACTTGAGGGAGACCTTGCTCTGGACCTTGCCGTAGTCCACGACAATGGGGCCGAATTCCTTCCTGGTCTCGCTCGTGTCGAACGTCTTACGCGACTCTTTGATGTCGGTGAGCAGCTGCATCCACTCGCTGATGTTCTCCTTGAAGCGCACAATCAGCGAGTCAGGCTGAAGATCCCAGAGCGCCTGGTAGCGCAGCCACTCGTCAACGTACTTGGTTACATCGCAAATGGTCTTGTTGATGGCCGAGTAGCTCTTCTCCAGAATGTCAGGGCCACCGGGAAGCTTGGTGAGCAGATCCTTGTACGTGGCCACGCTTGCCTGCTCCAGTCCCACCTGATAGCGGGTGGACTGAATCCGCTCCTGACTGGTCACGACCGCCTGCCAGCTGAACAGCTGCTGCAGGATGGTGTAACGGAGGTCCTCCAGAGACGGGTGCAGATACATGATCTGGTTGGTGATCCTGATCTCGTGCAGCATCTTCTTCAGCTGCGGATCTCCGCCGGGCTTGTGAGCGGGCTGCGTGGGCGAGTCCGTGTCCATGGTGTCATCTTCCACGTCCTCCTTGCCCTCCAGCACGTCATTCCAAGCCTCGACTCCAGCCTGGAGACGTGCTGCAAGCGTCTTCTCAACGCTCTCGTCCAGCTTGGCCACCCAGGCGTGCAGATTGGAGTACTGATGCAGGCTGAGCCCGTCCACGGCGCGCTGGATCTTTTGCAGGATCTGCTCGAATGTCTTGACCGAGTAGACGCACGTTTCCAGAGAGCGAACGTCAACTTCGATTTCTTCATCCACGGCAAGAAGATCGTCAACCTTCTCCTGGAAGCTGACGACAATCTCTGCCAGGCGTTGGACATACGGGTCCAACTTGTACGACTCCCACACAAGTCCGATACCCTCTGAGATGAGTCCCTGAACTTCCTTGCGGAGTCCGGCGACGAGGAGCACGATATTGGGGCGCTTCTCCATCTTCTCTAGGGTGCGCTCGTACGTGCGGACGCTCTCAATCAGCGAGATGGCGAACGGGTACAGCTGGTTGGCCTGGTGAGCCTTATTTACAATGGCCAACGGCACCCTGAAGCCGAGGTTCTTGAGGTTGCGCACCTCCTTGGACAGCTGGATGATCTCGGGTAGGAAGTTGACCCTCAGTCTGAGGCTGCTTCCGCGACCAGTCCTCGCCCTGTAGTTGTCAATGGCAAAGATCCGGCCAGTCACGCTCAGGTTTCTTTGCTGAACCTTCCTGGCCCAGTCGTCAAAGATCTCCTGAGTGTTGAGCTTCATTCTGAAGCTGTCGCCGTCAGCCTTGAGCTTCTGACCCTCAACGTGGTTCTCCCAGCCGCGGCCGAGCACGTCCTCTACACGGCGCATGTAAGCGCTCAGCTGGCGATCAATCTGCTTTGCCCAGATGATGGATCCAGCAATGGGAGGCAGATCACGCACTCCAGACATGCGATACGCCTGGCTCTGCCTGTATTGAATCTTAAACTTGGTATGCAGAGACTCAATATCATCCTTTACGCGCTGGATCAGCTGTGTCTGGTACTCGCGGATGGCACCGCGAATATGCGGTCGAACAAAGAGCGCGTTGAACCGTGAAAAGATCCGGAACATCTCATTGGCATTCTTAGCCGTTCCAAGCTGATCACGGAGCCTGGAAGTGATCCTAGTCTCAACGCGGTCGATCCTGTCCTCGTAGCGTTTGAGCGCGGCCTCCCAGGCATCAGTGCCCTCCTTGGAGATGTCCAGCCCATCGACCTCTTTCACGCTCTCGTAGGCCAGGTTGACCTCTTCAATGGCATTCAGATCAGCGGCTTCGAGAGCAAGGACCTCCGGGCGCATCTCCATAGCCTCGGATGCCTCAGCAACAGCATGCCCCATTGGAGGCAGCGCCGGTTGCTGCTGCCTGTTCGGCCTGAGCACCCTCACAATGACGGTCCTCAGCTGTTCATGCTGCCGCCTGAACTTCCTCATCTGATCGATCCTCCCCTGCAGCCTCTTGTGCGCAAAGTTGACCCTCCAGACCATCTTGAGGTGCTCCTCCCTCTTCCTCTTGACGATGTCCCTCATCAGCCCCTGCAGCTTGTCGTACTCATCGTCCCACGTGCCGAACACGTCCGTGCACAGCTGCATCACCTTCTCAAACTCCTCGAACGAGATGAACATGAGCCGGCGGGTGTTGAGCACCTTCAGCGACTGGTTGACCAGGTCGCGGGAGATGGCTTCGACGAGGCGGAGCGCGCGCTGAATCGGGTACTTGGTGTTGCGGATACGGCGCAGATGGGTGAAGATTCCCTGCACTGACACGCGGATCCGGTCCAGCTCCGTCGCGGACAGGAGCTCATTGATGGGGAAGTCCTTCATGAGCGGGTTGTAGTCGTTGACGGTGGAGATTGCCTGCTTGAGGCCGGTGTCCGTGTCGAAGCTGACGGTCGCGTGGAAGCGTTTTCCCGTGCGGAGGATGTCGAGGGTGAGCGCCACCTCGATGGACTCGCGCTTCTCCTGGATTCGGAGGAGGGCGCGTTCCAGGTTCAGCCAGAAGCTGATCTCCTGCAGGGCGGTGCCGTTCGAGGGGTCACGGTCAAGTTTGGTGACCTAGGAAGAGAAATGTTATTACTTTAATCATTGTAAAATGTTTTCATGGAACTAAAAAGTGTTCTCTAGTCCTCTATTAAAAATGTGTGGAAAACATTATACCAGATTATACAATTTCTTGTAATTTAAAAAAAAAGAAGGAGAAAAAAAAATTCAGTATTGCAATGAAAGTAAATAAAACTGAATCATAGGACTAAATATTAATTAAATGAGTCATATTTTGCAAGCGTAACGTGCAAAAACAGATTGGAAGACTTTCTACATTTACACATGCAATCATAGAGAATAAAGGCATGCAATGCAAGGATTTCTTTTTTCTACAAGGATTCTCATTTTCAAAATAAAAGTTTTCCTTACCTTCTGAATCTCTCTGATCCACTTGGAGACGAGATTCTGCAGCGCGTTCAGAAACGAACTGTCCTCGACCCTGTCGCCAAAATCGGTCACCTTGGGCTTGTTCCCGCTCGCCTCGGCCGCCTTCAGCACCTGCGCCACGATGGGATGGACGACGAGCGTGATCTCTGGGATGTCGATGTTCTGCTGCAGGTGCAGCAATCCCATCTCCAGCTCGGCCATCTTCTTCTCCATGCTCGTCGCCATCTTGTCACCGTCGCGGTTCGCCTTGCCAGACTCACGCACGTACGCCTTGAAGAACGGCGCCACGGCCGAGGACACGTACGAGTGGAGCGTCTCGTACGGGGAGCCCTCGGACAGGGTCATGAGCCGGAGCTGGGCGCCGAGGGGCTTCTCGGCCTCCAGGACGGCGGACCGCTTCACGAACGCCAGGTAGGACGTGCGCGGGGAGCTGAACTGGACGTTGAGGCTGAGCGCGTACTTGACCGCGCTGTCGTCATCCTCGTCCGTGGCCGCGGCTGCGTCATCCCCCGCGGCCGCGTCTGCCGCCGTCTTTGCCGACATTCGCTCCAGCAGCAGTGACTTTGAGTGGTGGTCCGAGATGAACTTTGTCAGCTGGTCCGTCTCGTGCTGCCCGCGCATCAGCTGCGTGAGTGCGTCTCCCACCGCGGGGTCGTCCTCCTCCAGCAGCACAGTCGACACCTTGAGCAGGTGCGTCACGAGGCGGTCCACCGGGCACAGCAAGAGTGCGCCGGTGGGGTCCGGCCCGCCGCCGGCGTCCTCCGTGTCCGACATGTCCACGGAGGGGCGTTAACGGTCTTTCACTGTGGTAATCACGAATTAATTTTGAGTTAAAATGGTTCCTTGAAAAGTGAAGGGACTTTTCCTCCTTCCGCCTTTTTAAGGTGTGTTCTCTCAGCTCTCGTTTCTCGTTCCTTTTCGGACGTGGCTGAGGCAAAATCTGCCTCAAAACTCAGGCTGTCAAAGTCAGCCAGGCAGGCGCGAAATCAGGTCGAAAGACGGCGTTCAATGATAGACGATTTTTGACACACATAATTTGAACTTGCTCGTTAAAGGTGCATAAAAAGATGATTTATTTTAATTAAAAGTGTTCATGACTGTCATTTCCCTTCACACGTAACGTTGAATTAAGTGTAAGACAGTTATGTAGTAAATTTTAGTACTATTAAATGAACTGTATGAACAATTCGGACTGGCAGTGAAGAACTATTACTCAGGCGAAACATCTGCAATAGGGTTGACAGTCAAATCCGAAGCTATGAAAAGCACCAATAGATATATTCCTTTTCTCGGGGATTTAGGATATATTTTCAACATTCAGAATTATTTTCTCTTTTTTCCCCCAAAGGCTCAATAACCACACGTATCTATTAAGAAAGACAATGGCCTCAGTATATCTTCATTAATGTACGATAAGAAATTATTGGCATCTCTGAACAGCCGGCAACTTCAACTCAGCGTTACTACATTCTCCCGCGAATAATTTTAAATATCGATTTCTGACATCTTATGATTATGATCCTAGCGTTATTCTCAAACCATAATTCTTCATTATCTTATCTCCACAGTCTGTAAAAATTAAAATATCCAAGACATTTTGCAGTAAAGTAGCCATTCAAGTATAAAAGTGTTGCCTACCTTTATCTTGCTCTATCAACCCTTCCCGATCGAAAAGGGGATTTTTCCTTCTCCTCCTGCTTTCCTTTTTCCAAGTGAACTCAGCTCACATATCAGAGAGCGAGCGAGTCGACTGAGCGACAGAAAGAAAGACAGAAGGCTGCAGAATAAAAGGAACCAAGCTCTTGTCGAATCCGACGAAGCCGCATAACCTTCCCACAATATCCGTGTCGTCCGTAACCCGGTATAAGACCATTAGATGCCCACGGCGCGCGTCCAATGATGCTCCTGTTGCCGGCGTCCGTGCTGCTCTCCCTCCTCGTGCTCCTGGGCGAGGTCCACTGCCTCGGCCCAATCGTCTACGCCGTCAACTGCGGCGGCGAGGCCCACACCGACCTCCAAGGAATCCACTTCCAGAAGGACACGAGCCCCGTGGGCACCGAGTCTGACTATGGAAAGCAGTTGTTGATTGCGCGCGTCCCGCCGCAGGACCAGATCCTCTACCAGACGGAGCGATACCACACGCACTCATTCGGTTACGACATCCCAGTGCATGATGATGGATGGTATCTTCTCGTGTTAAAGTTCTCAGAGGTGTATTTCAACGCTCCTGGCATGAAGGTTAGTCGTAGGATATTTGCAAATATCAATTCAAGTTCTCAATAGAATGACATTTCAGGTGTTTGATGTGGTTCTCAACGGCGATCTGACCATCGCGCGGGATCTGGACATCTTTGAGCGCGTCGGCCGCGGTGTCGCCCACGATGAGTACATTCAGTTTGAGGTCCGCGGAGGCAAGATCCTGCACGAAGACGGGGAGTCGGAGCTCAGGAGGGGAAAGATGAACGTTGAATTCATTAAGGTAATTGGAGAGTTTTAAAGGGCTGATCTATGCATGCTATTACAGGTTAGATCTATCGTAAAAGTCCTATTCAGTCTACTTCCTCCTAACTTATCGATTTTTATCGTGCACTCAACGCCAACGTACTCGTGAATCATATTGTTTTTAAAAAGCCGGCATTTTACATTGCGGTCCTGCTGATATGATACGTGTCGTGCTGTTATTTGAACTCTCTTTTGCACTCGACTCCCTAGTCTGTTGTTTGATACATTCGATTACTACAAGTGTATCGCACGGGTTTGCAAATGTCTCAAAAGAGAAAAGTGCATTTGATAGTTGCACAGAACTGTACATGTAATTTTGCACAAAGTTGTCAAGACATAAGCTTCTTTTAATTACCTCTTATGACTGTTATATAAAATTTACATACATATGTGCGCAACTGCACTGCTCTATTAAGTCAAAACAGTTGCAACACAGCCAAAATAATTTCTAATAAAGTTTCTATAATAATTGTTCTATTAAATGAAATGCATCTGTTTGCCCATTATACATGAATCGGTAATAGAAGCTAAAAATAGGACGTAACGTTGCTTATTGAACCATAAATGCATGTACGCCTAAATGCCACGATTAACCTATGAATATATTTTCCAGAGCTACCGCGATAACCCGAAAGTGAACGCCATCCTACTGATGAAGGGCCGTCTCTCCGACTGGACTCCTCTCCCGCCACTGCCCTCCGAGCCAGACGAGGACGAATACATGGAAGACTCCCGCAGCAGCGACAGCTCAGCCTCCAAGACACGAAACCCCAGCGGGCCAAAGACTAGAGACCCCTACGAGCTGGATGACTCGTCAACTATGCTGCCCATATTCGTAGCCATAGCTGCGTTCATACCACTAGTATTCTGCTTATGCAGATTGTAACCATGTTGTTGAGAAACCCAAGGGCATTATTATTCATAATCATTCCATGACAAGTCTAAGGAACAGTCGAGTATTTATTATTTAATGAATATTTCAAGAGTGAGAAGTGTGTAAATCCAATGGGATTACTATTGTTAAAAAGATTTTTATCACGCCCATTCTGAGCCATCACAAATGAATTTGAAATTAGCACCCCAACAGTTTTAGTCTCATAAGTAAAAGTCATTGTACACGAGTTTAAGATCAACTTTTCGATTTTAGTGATTGCACAGAGTAAAAATATGTTCATCTAGTTAAGATGATGGAATTAATTTAAAAAGTTTCTAGACCAAAAGTGACTCGTTTTAGTGTTTGCTCGTTACACGATTATTATCAAAACAATGCTAAGTGACAATTAATGCAAAAGTCAAGGAAGAACAAGGAAGAATATAAAAAATGTTTAAGCGCTTCTGAATTATGATTTGCTAGTCATACGTGTGAGAGACATATTGTCTCCAAGTACAAACATAAATAAAATTGCAATAAACGTTTCTATTGCTTGAAGAAAAAAAAATTGTTCCTTTCTTAAAAACTTTTATATTATCTTGATAATACCTTTAAAAATACTTGGGAAGACTCGATTTCTCTAATGTTAACTTGCGCAAACATTTGAAAACTGACATAATTTGATAAGATTTCGCAGTCCCGGTAACCTTATGGATCACTCTTTGTGCACCTACACCCTCCCGGTCCACACTCTTTCTTCCTCGCCTCCTCTTCCCCCTCCCCACCAGTACTCAAGTAGTCCACATGACACGCCCCACAGACACACCCACCCTCGGCCAGTCCGCTTGCAAACGCATCCGACCCCGTCTCCACCTTGGTAAAGTGGACCTCATCCAAGTGCCGCTCTCCCAGCATGGGATCAGTGAACAGGGCAGACCGGTTGCGTTTGTACCCTTCAGCTCCTGACGCCCTATTCCAGTCTTCAATGAACGAGTAGAACCCGGTCTTGTTCAGCGGCAGCTGATTGCTCGTTCTCTCATAGGTCGCCATGAATTTCCTCTGCCCGCGGCACTCATACCAGCAAGAAATATGCCACGTTGATTTTCCCTCGCTATTAGTCGCTTTATGCAATCCTTGCACTGTAAACGTGACTTTGACCCCCTCTTCCCAGTTGAAGGGACACATGCACTTGAATCCAGTCCCCTCGCCTCCAAAATCATCCAGTTTGACCCCCTCCCCGACGGCCACTGCTCGAACTTTCGCGCCCTCATCCCGTCCATTCCACATTGAGAATATGGCAACCCTTTTATCAGCGTTTACCTGCTGAATGCCTGAGTATCCCCCGGGGCCCCATCCGACAACGCAGAAGTACGTCTCGTCGGCAGAGTGTCGCACAGTCACCGAGCAGCTAAGACTCCAGTCTTGAGCACAGTCTTGCTCGCTCATTGGTCCGTATCGCAGATGACACGAGCAGGCCGGTTTTGGCTTGTTCTCAGGCGTCATGCAGTGGAGCCAAGACTGTCTTGAACGGTTAAAGATGGACGGGGATGCAAGGGACAGTTTTCCAGAGTAGGAAGCTGTCAAGGAATCTTTCTTATCTAGAGATACGATGCTTTTCCCCTTGCGTTGCCAATGTGTACCAGAGGAGTTTATGGATAAAAGCCGAATCTGGTCGTCTACCACTCCAAGGCACAGTTCTTGATCCAGCACGGACACGATTTGGTTGTCTTGCCACCGCCATAGTTGGTTTTCCCCTCCGTGTCCCATCTCGTAGAGCTCTACCGGTTTGTGGACGCCTGCATCGCTGCCGGGGATGTCCAGGTACATGCCGGTGCCCTTGTTAAGGAGCATGAAGGTGTCCATTGTGGTCGTCTCATTGGTCTGAAATATTCGGGATCAGAGGCAATAATGAAAATGGCATTTATAAAAATTATATAAAATATGACGGCTAACAATGTCAAAATGTCAGAAATAATATGTATTTCTCTTTTGTGCTTTTTTCCAATAATATTTTTTCAATGTTTTGACAAGTTAATAGTCCCATAGGCTTGATTTTTTATTATTTATGTATTATACCGCAATTTAAATTATTTTCACATATTTTCGTTGTATGCTTTCATAATATCCATCCAGCCCGCGTACAATTCTTCCTTGGGCATACTCCAGAACGCGTCCAGATTCTTCCAACCATTCTTAGCCGTGCTCAGAATATAATCATTATCCGGATCCCTGGCATGCGAATACGCCCCCAGGCCCAGACTCTGCGCGTACCTCGCAGCCACGAGCGTCCGCAGCAGCTCCATCTCCTGGTTCGGCAGCGGGCGTTCCGTGACATACCCAGCGATCACGTGACCTCCGGCCATATTCGGATGCATGACGGTGCAGTTGGTCATCATGTACATGATGGTGATGGCGAGGTCGAACACCAACGGGTTGACGTTGCAATCTCCATAGTCGATGGCTGTGTAGACGTTGTAATCACTGCCATCCGGCGTTGGTCTCATGACAATGTTCTGCTCGTTGAAATCCCCGTGTAGAACGCCAGTCTCAAGCTGAGGCAGCACCGGAACGATGTCATCGCAGAAGGCGTCAACAATCTCGTTAAGGAGGTTTCTGTTCTTGGTCTCCTTGACTGCCTTGAAGTGTTCCTTGAGCTGAGGGATGCTGGACAGGAACCAGATACTCTGCCTTGCGTCCAGCGCAGGGTGCGAGAATGACTTGAGCGAATTGCCCAGCTTTGCGATGAATGCCCCACACTGGAAAAAGTGATCAGCGGTCCATGGCTGCAACTCCACCAGGATCTTTCCCGGGATGAATGTGAGGCATCGTACGAGGTATCCCCTCCTCTCCACTGTCCCATCTGGTAACGTGATCTCCATCTGTTCCAGCGACTGCAACTCCCCGTCCTTGTTCTTAATCGGGATCGGCGCCGGGATGCCCTTCCCGCCCACGTGGAGAATCATCTCATTCTGCGCCTGGAAGCAGTCCGGGTCCTTGGAATCGCCGCTGTTGGTCACCTTGAGCACGTAGCCGTCGGGGCTGATGCTGTCCGTGGACAGGTGGTCGTTGTCGATGGGCTTGTCCGTGTCCACTTTGAAGAAGAAGTTTCTGTCGTCGTAGCTGACGAATTCCTTGAGTCCGTTGATGGGCTGGAGTCCGTAGAGTGAGGTGAGTAGAGAGGAGGCCGCCGCGAGGTCGACAGGGGGTTTGATGATATCAGACATGATGGTGAATGGAGTTTCTGCAGATTTGTGGCAGCTTTATCTTGGGATCAATCTCAGATGTCCCTATCACTTGATGCACAATCTGTGATACACTGACACTTTTAAACCGGTTTTTAGACTTTCCTACTGTTTAGTAATGTAATTTTAGCACAATGGTGTTACATAAGAAGAGAGATAGTGACTGATGAATTTAGCCTTGAGTGTCAGTCAAGAACTTTAGATCTGAATAATGATTTCGTTACCCGATTTTCAGTCTCATTTTTGCCGCCACACAATTTGACTTGAATGCAGCCCATTGTCTTAATTTGTTAATCGATTGATTATGGAAACCTTAATTTAACTTTTAAAATTTAAAGAACGTTTTTTTCTTGATTAAATAAAGTGTTGTCTTATTTTGAATGTTTCTTTTAAAAAAAATACACCTGTCAGAAAGCCGAGTTCTTTTCCCATGACAATGGATAAGATCGTGATCTTGAAAAAAAAGATCGTGATAATATCTATTTATCTAAATAAGTAAAATTATCTTTAAAATGTAATATAACAAATTACTGAATAATACATTGTGCCTGTGTTCTTACCTCACAATTTTAATTTTAGCTGCGGTTCTTCTGCTGTTTTTTCATTTTCCCCTTATCCCATGATCTCTTCTCTTCCCTCGTTGCTTGTCATTCGACTCCGACCACAGATCTCAAAATCGCTCCAGCTCAAGCCACACGAAGACGTCGATGGATGGCTCAGTCATCGCTGCTGTCGCTCAGCTCAGAACTCTGCAGTCGATCGCCTGATCGGAAGAAACTCAACATCGGTGGAGCACCCAACTCGAAACTACTGGGCCACCAAAGTGATCTCGGCCAGTACGAGGACTCGAGGTCGAGGGAGGCCACGACCACACCCGTAGGACGGGCGTTTTAAGTGAACTCCTACAGCCAGCTGTGCCACGATGAGCGTCCGATCTGGGTCTGCCCCGCCCAATGGGGGACCCAACGCTAATACCACGGTGGCCGCCACACCCTCCACCACTCGCCGTATCAGCCCCCAGGAGTGGATCTCCGACTACTTCTCGCCGGTGGTGTCCGTGCTCAGCTCGCCCGACGTGGACGCGCTCGTGGGCAGCGCCAACAACCTCAGCCTGTGCGAGCTGCTGCAGCCCTTCTCAAAGCTGCTGACGGACGTGACCGTCAAGGACCCCGAGGGCAGCAACCACGCAGTGCACGCGCTCAACGTCACGTTCCAGGACTTCCACAAGGACCCGCACAGGATGTTCAACCAGAAGATGATCTCGGACATGGTCGCAGAGCGGCACGACGAGCCCATGGTGGCAAAGACGTTCCCCGGCGGGCGGGTGCTGGAAGCGCCCGGCTTCACGCCCTGGTTCGATGTCTGGATGAAGACGTATCTGCACGCCATTCCTGCCTTGGACCACGAGTTTGTTCGACATCACGTGGGCATCGTCTTTGCTGTGAGCTCAAAGTGCGCGGACCCGATGCGAGCGATTGAAACGCTTGCGGAGACGCATCACAAGCACATGCATGAGAAGCCCACGGCGTACCCGCAATTCATGACGCCTGCCGTGCTCAAGTACTACGTGCTCATAAACGACGCTTACGGCGACAAGGCGGAGGAGGCAAAGGCTCAGGAAGTGTTCACCAAGATGCAGACTGCCTATGGTTCGACCCTGTGCCACTTCCTCACCGTTAATTCGAGGAAGGAGGAGGAGCAATCTACGCAGACTCCGGGGCTGTGGGAGCACTGGCTCCACGGCGGACACCGGTTTTGCAATGTGGAGGTACGGCAGGAAGGGATCGGGATCAACACAGTCAAGCCAGCGGCGACGCCCGTTCCGAAAGCAAAGGAGAAGCCGGTGTCAGCTGCACCACCGACAACTGAGTCAAGTGTCCTTAGCCATCCTCTCGCCATGGCCGCGGAGGAGAAGGAACGTGAGGCCGAGTCCATTTCTCCGCCGCCTCCCACCACATTCCTAAAGCCAGTCACGCCGTCGAATATTGCAGCGCATCTCAGCAATAATGATGTCGACAGGATCCGCATACTTGTCAGAGAGTAAGTCGAGAAAATACAAAAAAAAATTGAGATTGCCTAGCTAGTCGAGAAATACATTTACATTATAATTACTAGCCAATATTTTTGAAAAGGACTCTGTTCTAAAGGGAAAATTCTGTTTTCTGAGAGGAAGAAAGAACTAATGATATATATTTCAATAAAATTATGAGTTACTTTTCAGGTTTTGCATCAAAGCGCTGCTCCCGCATGTTGAACGCCAGATGCGCTCCCTACACGACACTCTGACCAACCGTAAGAGCCGGTCTCTCTTCAGCGGCGCCAAGCGTTGGTTCGGTCAGGGAAAGGGGGCCGCATCGGGCACGAGCGTCGTCTACGGAAAGGAAGCGCCAGAGCTGCAAACTAGGAAATTGGCGGACCTCTACTTTATGTTTAAGCTCTACAAGAATGCATATGGTTGCTATTATCTCATCAAAAAGGACTTTTACGTAAGAGGTTCTTCACTTATTCGCTTCATTCTAATAAAATTCTATTTTTTAGAGCGATGAGGCATGGAATTACTACGCTGGTGCTGCTGAGATGTCCTCTTTAAGCCACTTTATGCAAGGCGACACCTCGAAAAAGAACCCCAATCACTACATTGAGGACGGCATCGTCAAGTACATGCAAGTCTGCCAGATGCCAGA
Source organism: Tisbe holothuriae (assembly GCA_900659605.1). Classification (NCBI taxonomy): domain Eukaryota; kingdom Metazoa; phylum Arthropoda; class Copepoda; order Harpacticoida; family Tisbidae; genus Tisbe; species Tisbe holothuriae. The sequence continues at coordinate 2,975 of LR138294.1, read as the reverse complement.
GTTTGCAGTCAGAGCAACGCTATTTGACGGAATGTGCCTCAAGTATCAGGGACTGTAAGTTGACATGCGATCCATTAATTAAGTTAATGTCTCAAATGAAATCATTTCAGTTTTCAAGAGGCCGCTTCGTCGTACATGCGCATGACGAACGAGACCAAGGAGCTCCGCAGCAGCCTCCTGTTGGAGCAAGCCGCCTACTGCTTCCTCCTCGCCAACCCGCCATCCGTCCGCAAATACGCCTTCCATATTGTGCTATCCGCGTATCGGTTCTCAAAGATTGGTCAGAAGCGGCACTCGTCACGAGCGTACAGACAAGGCTTCCAGCTGTATCGGGACCATGGCTGGGCTCTGGCAGAAGATCACATCCTCTACACACTGGGACACCAGTCGCTGCTATTAAAGGAACACCGTTCCGCCGCAAAGCTGTTCAATGAGCTGCTGGCAATGCAGGTGCCCAACTTGAACGCCCTGCAGCAGATGTGCCATTTAAGGGAGTTTTTCATCGTGCACCACCTCAGAGAAAAGGAAGACAAGGAGCGGGACAAGGACAAACCCAAGACGCATCCAAAGTCAGTGGCTCACATCACCATACCCAGATTCCGGCCGCAGGATGTGGTTCTGGACTTGGCATCGGATCCGAGGTCCTACGATGCAATCAAGGGTCTGCACCCAAGGTCCCGATGGCAAACGCTGGAGAGAACCATCATGGAGCGGATTTCGGGCAACGAGGTCATGGTGCTGAGTCGCAGCTGCCAATCGCTCTTCACACCCGTCAGCCTCAACAACCTCGTGCCGCAGGGCGTCATCGGGGAGCAGGTTCAATTGCTCGTCCCCGTTAAGAATGTTTTTCAAACGACGCTCATCATGAAGAAGATTCACCTCCTGTGGAAGTTCAGCTCGGATGATCAATCTGAACCGATCACGAACTCCTCTCCCAACGCTGACCAGTTTGTGCACACGGACGTCTTGGACGCGATCACTCTCGAGAAGAATGTCGAGATCAACATCATGTTGTCGCTAACGGTGCTGCAGTCGGGCGAGCTCACGTTTACCGGGGTTGAGTATGGGCTGAAGGCGCAGTTCCCGCAGACTGAGTTGACGGATTACACAATCCGAGGGCAGCAGGAGCTGAGCGTGCGCGGACCGCGGTTATCGGCGACCAAGGCGCACAAGACGTCCGTCATATACGGTCCGGACAACAGATTACGGCTGTCCGTTCAGAACGGCCAGCCGCAGGTGAAGATTTGTTTCGAGATACCGGGCGTGCTGTTCCAGGGGGAGCTGCGGCCAGTGGAGGTGATCATACAGAACTGTGGGAAAATGCCCGTGTGCAACCTGTTCCTAGTGAGTGCCACCCCTGGGGTCGCCTCGTTCGGTCGGAGTAAGGCCAGGGATGCCACTGAGGGGATCTTTGACTTCCCGGTCGTGGATGAGAACAGTTTGGCCGAGAACCTGGGCAACGGTACGACGAAGCGGCAACCTCTCGACTTTCTGCGTGTGCCTTTGGACGGGGACACGCTCTCGGAGGGAACCACGCTCAAGAGGAAGCTGTGGTTGAGAGCACCGGAGCAGCTTGGGAACAACAATCTCGTCTTCTACTTCTACTACGAGAAGGTCGAGGCTGAGACGTCCGATCAGAAGAGGGTAAAGAAGCCCCTCTACCGCATTTTGAGTAAAGAGTGTTCCCTGCATGTCATTCCATCACTGGCTGTGTCTGCTACGGAAAGGAAGGGATGTTATTTTGACAACCAGAACGGATCCTCTGCTGTGGTGCATGTCAGCCATTTGGGGCGGCCTGCCCAGACTGGCCCTGGCAAGGTTGAGGGGATTAAGGCCACGTTGGAAGGCGTGGCCGTGACGCAGATCAGCCTGATCAGTACGACCAAGAAGCTCAGCCTCGTCCAGTCCAATGACGACGTCAACTGGCTGGTGAACAAGGGCGAGTCGGCTTCAGTAAACTTCAAGCTTGTAGAGCAAAAGCCTGCGGAGGAGGGCGTCGGTCAAATCCTGTCTTCCAGTGTCACGGGTGCCAACAATGGCGGGACGTTCTCACCCCACCTCGCACCCTATGTTGATTTCCTCAAACCCTTGTTTTCATTCAAAAGTGTAAAACAACCGCCAGAACTTGAGCGAGATCTTGCAGTGCTCTACTGGCGAAGCTTGAAGGATCCGGCGGTTCACGGTCAAATAGCCGCGCCTCTAGAACTCCAGAAGCCAAAATCTGACGATGAAACAGACAGTGCCGCGAAATCAGAAGAGCCCCCGCCGCGACCCTCGGACCCTCTCGCAGACACCTCCTTGCCAACCCACAACGTGCAAGTATCGCTAACCCCGCCCGCTGACGTGCAACACGACTTCAACACGACTCCCATGTGCCTCGTCCCATGCAAGCTGAGCGTGCGCAACACCGCCAACAAGGCAGTCTCGTTCCACACGCGCGCTGACGGCGAGTGCTTCACCGGCTGCGTGGAGAGCAGCGTGACCGTCCCCGGCGACGGCGGTGAGTGGTCGTGCAGCCTCATGGTCATGGTGACCATGCCAGGGCTGCAGCGCGTTCAAGGGGTGAGCTTCAGCGTCACGTATGCCGACGATGGCGAGTTCGAGCCGTCCGTGAAGGGTGAGCGGAAGAGGAAGCGGAAGCCGGCCGAGAGCATCCCTGTGGAGGCGACGTTTCTTGTTGGGCAAGCGTGATAGAGATGAAGAAGAGATTGTTGTTAATATGCTCTTTATATTGTGATCAGTTATTATTATTATGTTCGTTTTCGTCAAATATTTATTAAGTTACAACATTATTCAATAAAAAGCAAAGTTGCAGTCATCACATGCACTAAATTCGTCTTTGTGTTATAAAACACTACTTCAATTGATTCTGCCTGTGCTTACCTATGGATGGCTAGTTCCAGGCATTGAAACAAGTTACAAGTAACTAGTTACTTTTGTAACTAGTTACTCATTTTTCAAGAAACTGAGTAACT